>RSEH01000124.1:0-128394 GCA_006503475.1 Stentor roeselii
ATCACTTGAATCTCTCATCTTTCTTTTGGTTCAAGTTCTCAGCAAGTCCCTCCAATCCTTCAATCGTGCTTCAGAAAATTGTCTCATGTTACTTCGGAGCCTTGACTTTCATTCCTTTTCTCTCAGAGGGAGTTGAACTACCAGAAATTGAAGGCACAGGCGAGTATCTATTCTTGTTAGACCGAAGTGGTTCAATGCAAGGCAAAACAATTCAACTTGCAGTTCAATCAGCAATTATTTTCCTGCAAAGTCTTCCAACTGACAACTATTTTAACATAGTCAGCTTCGGAAGTTCCTTTGATTTCATGTTTAAGACATCTGCAAAACTTTCAAAAGTAACCCTCACAAAACGTTATCAAAACTTGAGAAGTTTGAAGCTGATTTAATCGGCACTGATATTTATTCACCTTTGAAAAAAGTGCTAGAGGAGCCTCTCATCAAGAATTATCCAAGATGCATTTTTTGCTGACTGATGGAGAAGTTAATAATCGAAGAGATGTTATTCATCTACTGAGGAAAAATCAAGGAAATTTGTAATTTACGGCCTTGGTATCGGAGATCCTGTTGACAAAAGCTTCATCAGAAAAGCTGCGAAGGTAGGAAAAGTCTTGGCATACTTTTGCAATGACCCTGACAAGATTTCAACTATTGTAATACGAGCATTGAAATCTTCTCTTATCCCTGGAAGAGGCTCTGGAATTTCATTGGCTTAGCTCAAGCGAAGCGTATCCATCTATTCAAAAGATTGGAAATATTAGATATGGACAAAGATTTTTGCAGTATGTTTGGCTAGATAGTCTTCTGGAAAAAAGCTTGGATATCAGTTATTTTGATAACTATACCAGAGAGACACAAAATATCGAAATCTCCAACTTTCATGTAATTCCTGGAAACTGTCTTGCGAAATTGTGGGCTGCTGAAAAAATTAATTATCTTATGAATGATGCTGAGATCAATAAAGCTGAAATTGTTTCACTTTCACTAATTTTTGAGGTTACTTGTAAGTTTACTTGTTTTGTTTGTGTTAAACCGAACTCTCAGCCTGTAATGGGTGAAATATAACAGTAAAAGTTAAGGAAAAGAAGTAACAAGTTTTCTAAAAGTATTATAGAAAGAGCCTAAACCTTTATAGTATTATAAATTACTTTTTGAATATTTCTAGAGTTTTTAGTGTATTAGGATTCATAAGACAATTTAAAGATTTACTCTCTATGTCTTTGAATCAGCTTAAGCAATATATTATAAAATTCTGCTTACTTATAGATTTTTCTAACTTAATACTAAATTAATGATAACACATTTTTGGTATTATTGCTGTTAAAACTTAGTCTATAATTTCAACATAATTTAAAACAATAAAAAAACCATCTTAAATAATTTGCTTGTTCATTTTCTAGAGAAGTAAATCTTAGTCGAACTCTTACTATTCTAACTTATTTATTAATTCCATCTCTAAAGAACTTTTTTACTCGGCCAAGTATTTCTTGAGTATCCTTTAAATGAATAGCAGATTGAATCATCCACTCTGGTCTGCAACTAGCCCTGGCATAAAACCTACAATCAATCAGCACAATAGCAGCGAAGTCCTTTTGATGTCTTATAGCTCTTCCAATACACTGATTGACAGCAACATCACAAGAGTTTTGATAGAACTTGCTACCAGAGTACCATGTTGTTCTATCATAGTTTTTTTTCTTTATAATAACCTCAGGATCATAAGGGTTCAAATAAGGCATGCCAACAACAACGACGCATCTCCCAAGCTTATCTGAAAAGTTTATCCCCTCACTTAGCGATCCTCTGATGACTGCAAACAAAATAGCTCCTCTTCTCTCAGCCACTTCTGAGTAATCTTTCAAAATAGTCTTATCTCTGCTATCATAAAAAATTTGTTTTCTGTTGCTGATTTTTTGATAGTTCTCCTCAGTTAGATTAACTTTGAAAGTATTTAGATATGAATAGCATTGGAAAAATACCACTATGCCATGAGGAACTACTTGACATAAATTGATTAAAATTTCAGTTAAATTGGATAATGTTGAAGGAATCTCACGATTTTTTAAACTGAACTTAAGAGGCTCGCCTGATTGAGAAAAGCTGATCGTTGTTAAGATTAGATTTTCTGAAGGTGCTACGTGTTTACATGAAAATTTTATCAGTTCTGAATGATTTAGATATGAAAACAAATGATTGAACTCTTCAGTCGGTGATAAAGTTCCTCCAGTAAGTACAACACAAGAAGCATCTTTAAGAGAATCTCTGAATTTTTTGTATGGATCTAAAATCATGAACTTAAGTACCATGGTTTTAAGTTGAGCATCTTTTTTTATCAAAAAAACAGCATCATCCTCATCCAAATTCAAAAGAAATTCTTGAAAAGTCATCAAAGCATATAAATCTTTTCTGCCTTCTTTTTGACTTTTATATTTAAGACTAGACATTAAAATTGATAAATCTTGAGTTTCGTAATAATCCCATAGTTCATAAAATTTTGTTTCTTCGAGTTGGTAATGCCTAAAGACTGACTCTTTACTTTCATAATGATAGTCTCTCTGCTTATGTCTATCAATGAAATTTTTTAAACTTTTTAGAATGTTGATACTAATTTCAGCAACTCCAACATGAGGATTAAAAAACCCATTTTTTATTTTATATTTTCGATAGGTTTCAATACACTGAATACAAGAATCTATCTGTTTATCTGTAATTTCTCCTGAGTAGGCATCTGTGATTGAGTCCACAACATTATGAGATTCATCTATAATAACATAACAATTTGAAAGATTCAAGTCCAATGAATGTCTTGTTTTACTATTAAATATTGAGTAATACGTGGCCAGGATAATATCAGATCTCATCAGAGTCATTCGTGAGGCAAAGTAAGGACAGGCATTCATGGCTTTTCCCATTTGAACCAAATCCTCAATATCACAAATCTTTCCTAAAATCGCCTCACTCATAGTTTCCTTCTCTGAAAAAAACATGCAAGTTTTTTTTTCGGTCTTCTGAGGCTCTAAAGCATTCAATAGTCTTTTATTCTTTTTATGCTTATTTAACTTTTTTTTTGGATCTTCTTCAAAAAACTCAGATGTTAGTAGCTTACATTGATTGTCGATTAACTTCGGATCAGCTTTGATGTCTTCGTTTAAACACAAGAATTTCCTTGAAGCTAGTCTTGAGAGCTTCACAAAATTATTCTTTCCCCATATGGTCTTTTTGAGCTCTGCGGTAAATTGGTTTAACTGCAAGTGAGTTCTTGTCACATAAATAATTTTAGCTCTTGATGGACTTTTAGAAGAATTCTGCCACACTGATTCAATCTTCGTTCTTTTTGATGGACTTCCATCGCTATCGTTTGGCTTGGATAATGAATTCAAATGATCTCCTAGAAATGTTAAAGATGAGCAGATTATACTCAATGTCTTTCCAGTACCTGTTGGACTTTCGAATAAGCCTCCTTTGGCAGTTGATAGGCAAGTGTAAAGACTCTCCATGTAGTCTAACTGAATCGAGTATGGAGCTAGTGGAAAATGAAAGTCTCTCTGCATTGAAATGAATTTTTTATATGAGTTATGTCTGATGAACTAACGTAGAGTGGCCTTACAGTCGGTTGATAACAGAAAGAGATGCCCGTCACATGCATTAAAGAACTTGTGTAAGAAGAGGATTGAAAGAATCGCCTGCAACGCGACAAACCAGCTGTAAATTTGACTTTTACCTATTGCTGACTTCCTTTTTGCTGAGGCCTTGAGTCGTGTTTCGTTTAGGGTTATGGTGACTGACTTGAGACTTCTGAGGGTTGTTTGAGATGTTTGTCTTTGAAACCTCGCGATTCAGAACTTTTTGGATCCTTTTTGAAGGATCATGTTTTTCAATCAGAATTACAGCTGCGAGTACTTCTTGGGCTCTCAATGACTTCAAGGTTTCTGGCAGGTATGACTGGATGTGGCAGAGAATTACTTCCCAATTGCACTTCCAGATGTCTCGGCTCTTGCCTGGGAAAATTACCTTACAGTTTATTGTGTTTTAACAGTCGACTGATTAGATGACTAACCACTTGTCCATATCGCAGCTGTTATTAAGACTCCAATGAGTTTGTTTATTGATGTCATCAAGTCTGAGATTTTGCTTTCAAAGTTTCAGAAAATTATGAACTAATTAAATCCAAGTCAAATTACTGAGAAACCACATCAATTCCCAATCCTAGAGATATAGTTCGGTTATTCATTAGCTACATCATCAGGTCTGGCTTCAGTTCTTGCCAATCAGACAATCCTATTACATGACAATTATAAACCGAACTGATCGTTTAATTCCAAGATTTGAATAATATCAGTATACAATATTCGCAATATCTAAAATTATCTTTCAATCTGAACAAAAGTGCTTCTCAATATTGATTAGTACGATTAGTACTAGAGTATTGCTTTAAACAAGACCCAATTAGAAAAATACAAATCTGGCTTTAATTTAAAATTCATATCCTTGAGCATTTATTTGGTTAAGTTCTAATAAACTCTTTGCTTAGACTCAGAGATCAAATAGAAAAGATTTAATATAAAGGTTATATATAAATATCATTAATCTCAGGAAAAAGCTATTAATTATAGTCATCAAATTTGGTAAGGCATAGCCTATAAGCCCAGATTTGAAAATTTCTTAGAGAAGCTAAATTACCTTATTATTATCTTAAAGGGATTCAATATACCAAGAAATTAAGAATATTACAGAAATTGTTATATCTCTTGCTGATTGTCTAATTTGAGTTATAACCCGAACATGCTTTTGTTACTTGAAACGAAATGATTGAAACTCCTAAGCTTTACCGAAGCTCTGAAAATGCAGTCATTTTTCAAGCTGAGTTTTGAATCCAGAACTTTTACAGAAGCCGCTTCCTTGACTCTGCTAAGTTAAATTTCAAAAACCGAACCCTATTCAATCACTATTTTCCTGATTTAAAAGCCTAATTCAATTGAATAATTAGTTTGAAAATCATTTTATAGTCTATCATCTTTCTTCCATACTAAAATATGGACCTTATAAATGTCTCAGCATTTCGAAATCAACTCTTTAGATTTTGAAACTCATCAAGACCTTTACAACAGCATTTTCTACCCAGAGCGGATCTTAGAAGCTGTCAAAAGCCCTGCTGGTATCGAAAAGCCCTTTCTTGGGCAAGAAAAAGCCTTATTCGAAATCACAAAATTAGGTCTCAATGACTTAATACAGATAAAAAGCCAAACAACTCGCATTAAAAAAACAATTGAAACCTGGGAAAGACTAGGAATCCAAATACCCTTAGAAAAAAAAAACCTGCAAGAGCAAATCAAATCATTAAATCCAGGAGAGAACCTAGTCTTGAACATGGATCTTCAAAATTCTTGTTTCATCATTCAAAAGACTTTTTCTGATTCTAAGATAAACTTCATTGTATCCTGCTTTAAATATATGTCTCTAATGCAGAATTCATCACGAATGAACATGACCTGGTCTTGGAATATCCTCAGGTAGTCATTAAAGTCTTTGATCATGAGATGTTAATGTCAGAAGATTTCAGCTTAATCCTTGAGTATTTAATAAACTTCGGTACTCCTGAAGCTTTACCTTATTCACATAGAATGGGAAATATGATGGTTGATTTGAAAGATGCCAACAATGTAGAATTATTTATTGGTTGGATCATGAATTTGCTATCTGGAACTAATCAACAAGAAACTGAGTATTTAAAAGTTGTGAAAAAATTAAGAAACACTGTTTTAAACTTTGATAAAACTTTCAGAAGATCTGCAGTTTGGATTTGCCTTAAAGTTGTTTTGCAACTAGGCTTTAGAAAAGAATTTGGTGAGTCTGAAGGCCATCTTCTCTATAAAGCCTTAATTCTTCAGGTTCATCTTATTGTTGCACGGTATAAAACAGAAAAACCTGAAATTATTCTTGAATCCATTCAAAAAATAGCTAAAAGGACTCATAAAATTTATAGAATTTCAGATCAAAGTGAGTTTATTGAAAACTTGTTGAAATCTTCTACACTGCTCATCGAAACTAAAAAGGAAGAAATAGATATTTTATATCATGGAGTTTTGCAAGATGTCGAATAAGCGGAGGTGATATCAAACTTGATGGAAGGGACGATTTGACTTTAATGATATAAAAACTGAATTACAAAAAATCGAAAATATTTTCAAGCCTGCAGAGAGCCAAGTCTCAATTTCAGAAATTATTGAACGTCGATATCAATACAAAGAAAATCCAATTGTCTTATTTTACGAAAATTATTAAAATTTTTGATTAAAGTATTAAATATTCATCCTGAAATTCCATTACTTGATTTCGAAGTCTATGCAAGCCACATAAATCCACAGGCTTGCACAATCGCCCTTATATCCTAAAGTCAGCTTCGCCAAAGCGATCACTAAGTAGTCAATTGCTTAAAATATGGCATAGAAATGAATTTATCTCAGAGAAACTGATTAAGATCCGAAACAAAAGTTTTCAACCTTTGAACTACCTAAAAAAAACATCTGGTTTGTCAGATTCAAAAGATTTTCATATAAATATGATCAACTTTGCTAAGTCGCGATAGAGCAGACTTATAATAATGAACTGGTTAATTTCAAGCCCTTTAATTGCAAGGGTATATAGCTTAGTGAAAGGAAACTTTTCAGTAGGATGAATTTTTTAATTAGGCATTTAAAATACCCTGCACATCTCAAGTACTTTTATTGAGGTTTCGAATTTAGAAACTGAGATTGTTTGAACTTCCAATACTATTGTTGAAAAGCTGCTGAAATCGGCACGAATAAAGCCTTGCTTTAAAGATATAGCTTTAATAAAGATGATCAGTTTGATAAATATCGGCAGAAGGTCGTCTTGAGCTAGGCCTAGACAAGATATCAAAGCGGGCCCTTCTTAATCTAGGCATTTTCTGGAAAACCAAAATAAAATCATGAAATAATACTAAAAAGTCACAACAATTTAATATTTTGTCCCAAGAGATGATACCAATTAACAACTTATCAAAGCTAAAGAGCTGGTAAAGTTTAATAAGAGATAGTGCAACAAAAGCAGTACAGAATGGAAGCACAATCTTGCAAAAGTTCAAGAACAGGCCAAAAAGTTGAACGGCCAGGGCCTAACGAGCGTAACTTTAATGACTTTAGGGTTTAATACACAGAGTTTTTAGGCTTAACAAATTATGCAACTCATAATCCTCCAGCAAATTATATCCCTAAGTTTAGAAAGTTAGACCATCTTATTAATTTCTGGAGAGAAATATAAAATCTAAGACTCTCAGGTCTTCAATACAAGAAATGATGAAAGACCATTAGTTGTCTCAATTGTATTTACCTGAAAAACCTTTCAGGAATTTTTCTTGAAAATTGTGCTTTATATGAATATGATGGGATCACTTTTAGATTCATCATAGAAATATTATACATTCATTTGAAGAGGCACAATTGAACATTTTATGATCCCTAACAAATAATTTTCCACTAAAATCATCATAATCAACTCAAAAGAATATCAAAGTCAAATTTGGTCTTTCAAATTTCCCTAAGCCCAAAATTGACTTAGAAAAAATTAGATTAGATTTTAAATTTTTTCAATGACTTAGCTTATAAATGAGTGGCTCAAATATTACAACTTTAGCATTGGGGCAAAACAGTCCTCAGAAGGCTTTACTGCCCAAGGTGCAACCAAATTCGAACCAAGAGCCTCAAGCAATCTCCTTAACACCTGAAGAGGTTCTAGACATTCAAATCAAGACCATCACCGGAGAGATCGAAGCTCATAATGATTCTCTGACAGCCTTAGAAATGACTCAAGACTCACAGTACATCATCTCTGCCTCAGAAGACAAGACAATCAAAGTTTGGAACACTCTGCTGAAGAAAGCAGAGTCAATCTTGGTCGGCCATATTGGAGGAATCACATGTTTGTCACTCTCTTCTGATAATAAGTATCTACTGAGCGGGGCCAAGGGCAGTACGGCTGTATCTGAAGACAGTGAAGCCAAACTCTGGGACTTCGAGAATAGAAAAGAATTAGCGAATTTTAAAGGACATGCAGGACAAATTAATGGTGTTGCTTTTGCTGAAGATTTGAAATATGTACTGACTTGCTCAGATGATAAAATTACTAAAGTTTGGGACTATCAGGGAAACTTGGTTAAGGACTTGATTGAAGATACTGATAGGGTAACTTGTTGCATTGCTGTGAACTCTTATGCAATCATCGGGTCCAGTAATGGAAGGATTTTAGCTTGGGACTTAAAGTCGTTTTGCTTTTATAAAGAGATTCATAAAGCTTCTCAGGATATTGTCTCCCTTTGTGTATGCTCTGATAGTTATCTGTTTGCAAGCGCTGAAAAGAATGAAAAAATTCAAGTTTGGGATGGGATCTCTTTGGAGTTGAAATTTGAACTTAAGGATAAAAATGGAATAAAGATAATAAGGTTTAGTGGAAATTCTGAGTTTCTTGTTGTTGTTTCAGATGATTATTATGCATTTTTATGGAAGATTGAATCAAGACAACGAGATTTTTCAATAGAATATTTCCCTAAAGTGCCGATTTCTCTATGTGTAAACAACGATTGCAGTATTGTTGTTAATGGATTCAGTGGAAAAGAGTTTCGAATATGGAATTCATGTGAGAGAAGGGATGAGTCAACAATCTACATACATGATGATGAAGTAAGAAGCATCTCTTGTACATCTGACGAAAGATATTTGATCAGTGGTTCATTTGATAAGACTCTAAAATTTTATGATTTAGAAACTAAAACTGTTGAATGGGAATTTAAAATATCTGAACCAAACACTAACAAAGTATACAGTTTAAATCGATACAAGAATATTCTTTTATCAACACACGAAGATGGATCTATTAAATTTTGGGACATAAACTCAAGAAATCAGTTAAAAAGTGTAAAATCACATTATAAAATTGTTTGGAGTGTTGCTGTAAGTGAAGATTATAACCTTGCATCAAGTGGCTCTGATGATAAAAAAATTGTAATATGGGACTTAAATTCACTGGATCATGCATTTATTTTATCAGAATCAACTCATTGTGCTTATTGTTTAATCTTCTTAAAAAAGTCTTTCAAACTATTGAGCGGAGGATATGACTTTTGCATCAACAAATGGGATATAGATCAAAGAGTTTTAGAAAAAACAATTTCTGGCCATACAAACAATGTTTGGAGCTTAGCTTTAAGCCCTGAAGAAGACTATTTATATAGTAGTTCATTTGATAAAACAATAAAGTTGTGGGATATGAATGATTTCTCTATTTTGCACACATTTGAAGGCCATCAAGATGGGGTTGGAAAAATTATATTGATGTCAACTGAAACAACTTTGATTAGTGCCGCTTATGATAAACTTATTAAGTTTTGGAATACAAATGAAAAAAAAATGAATTTTACACTGGAAGGTCATACAGACTCCATTAGAACTATGATATTAAATGAAAATGAAACAAAATTGATAAGCGGTGGTGATGATTGTATTATCATTGTCTGGAATATTAGTAAAAAATCTATTGACTTTAAACTATCAGGCCATTCTAACATTATAAGAGGTTTAATTTTAATCAATGAATACTACTTGATCAGTTGCTCAGAAGATCAGTTGATTATAAGTTGGGATTTAGAATTAAAGAAACAAAAGGGACTTTTATATTATGAATTTGGACAAATTTACACAGTTGCTATTTCAAGCAATGACAGATTAGTAGTATTTGGTGATAGTTTAGGAAGAGTTTTCATTTTAAATTTACTTACTAAGACTACAACATCAGCCAGTGGACACACTGATAAAGTTATCTGTGTAGCAATTTCAAATGACTCAAAGTTAATTGCAAGTGGGTCAGTGGATGATAGTATCAAGATTTGGAACATTGAGAACTCTAAAGAAGAGATGACGTTGACTGGCCACTTAGATTTAGTCTTATCAGTTGCGTTTAATCATGATTCTAAACTTCTCATCAGTGGGTCCCAAGACAATTCTTTTAAAATCTGGAACATTCAAACAAAGAAAGTCGAGCAAACTTTCAGCTATTCCGAAGCAATATATTGTCTTGTATCAAGTAAAAAACAAAACTTAGCATACTTCGCCTGTAATGATAGTAATGTGAGGGCAGTTAACTTAAGTGAAAGAAAAATTCAATTCTCAACGACAACAATAAACGATTGGGTATATTCGATTATTTTAGACCCTTCTGAGAAGAAGCTTATCTATAATGATTCCAATACTATTATAGTTTTTGATACTGTGCTTAAGAAAATTCTATATAAACTTCAAGGCCATTCCAGAAATAATATATATGGATTAGTTTATTTGCCGATCACTAAAAAGATTATATCTTGCTCACAAGATAAATCTATTAAAATTTGGAAATTAATAAACAGTAGAGAAGTGAAAACAGTAAAGTTCGAAAATGACATTACTTTAATCATGGACATCACTTCTGATAAAGAGTTGTTAATTTGTGGGCACAGCAATGGAGTAATAAAAATCTGGAAAATCGCAGATAGATCTTTATATTTTAGGGCAAAAGACCATAATGATGCAATCTGGTCCATTAAGATTTCTTCTAACAACAAAATCTTTGCAAGCGGTTCGAATGATAAACTGATTAAAGTATGGAGTATACTTGAGAAAAAACTATTATTTTCATTGGCAGGACATTCAAATTGTGTATATGGGATGCTATTTCTAGAAAATGATAATATTCTTGTATCATGTTCTGATGATAAAACTATTCGATTTTGGAATCTTTTAACACAAAAAGAAGAAACTAAACTAGAGGAGCACCCATCGGGTTTTTTTTTTCTATACCTTTATAATGATCTAATGTTTAGTGGTTCTCAAGATGGGAAAATTGTTGTCTGGGAGTGTAAAAAAAAGAAAAATGAATTGGTTGGACATAATCAAGATGTTTTTTGCATTACCTCTGCAGGAGAAAGACTTATTTCGGGCTCAGCTGACAAAACTATAAAAGTTTGGAGAATAAATGATTATACTCTTATTTTCACCCTAGAATCTCATACAAACTCAGTAAGAGCTTTACTACTTATGAATGATAGAACTTTAATTAGTTCTTCATATGATAAGACTATTATTTTATGGGATATTGAAAACCAGAAACAAATCAACACTTATAAAGGCCATAATGATAATATCTACAGCTTGGTTAAATTAAATGAAAATAAATTTATGAGTTCTTCTTGGGACAAAACTTTGAAAATTTGGGATATTGAAGAGAACGAAAAGTGTCTGATTTTCAAGGGAGTCACTTCAAGCTTTACATCTTCATACAATACTTCAGATTTCTTGTTTATAGGTTCAGAAAAAGGTTTAATTACTGTTTTTGACTTGAATGAACAAAAAGAATGTAAGATTCTTTGGGGTCATACAGATGGAGTTACCTCATTAGAACTATACGAAGATCAATCAATTTTAATATCGGGATCTTATGATTGCACTATAAAATTTTGGGATTTAAAAACTGAAACAGTAATTGACACCAAAATAGCTCATAATTATTGGGTGAGGTGCTTAAGGATTTCTCCTAATCAAAAGTATTTAATAAGTTCATCTGAAGATACTACTATTATTATTTGGCTGCTTCCAGAACGAAATATTGATAAAATTATACGTGGTAATAAATCAGGAGTTTTGGATATTAGAATAAGTAAGGATAGCACTTATTTCTTTAGTTCATCTGAAGATTCTTCAATAAAAATGTGGGATTTAGAGTCTGGCAAAGAGAAATGCTGTTTTTTAGGTCATCAAGGTCCAGTATGGTCTTTAATTTTGATAGAAGAACAGAAGATTGTAATAAGTTGTTCATATGATAAATTGATCAAGTTCTGGGATTATGAGTCTCAAAGGGAAACTTTTAATTTTAAAGGGCATACTGATGCAATATATAAATTAGAAATTTCACAAAGTCAAAAGTATTTAATAAGTGGAGGTTCTGATAACACTATAAAAATTTGGAATATCTTTGAGAAAAGACTTGAATATACTCTTAAAGATCATTCGGATTCTGTCTGTTGTCTGAATATTATTCAAGATAGAAATATTTTTTGTTATTATTCAGATGATGGCACTTTTAAACTTTGGCGGATAAATTCACTTAATTCAACAAAACAAAAACAAATAAATTGTGGAAGCAAATCTTTTATTTGTAATAATTCATTTATACTAAATGAGGAACAAACAATCTCTTATTTAAATGAATTTAAACCTGCTCATGCATTTGATACAGGGTTTAACGATACTGAAGCTTTTTATTCATTAGTCGACTCTTTCAAACAAAATTCATTTTCGAGTTTTATTACTGAAAGTTCTTCATTGAAAATATCAAGCTGCTTATTTGGAGTAGCTCATATTCTTGCATTTTTAGGAAAGGAGAATGAATTATCAGATCTGTTGAGCACTAAGAATATTTTTTTTAATGATATCTTTGGAAAATCTCCGTTTTACTATGCGATTATTAAAAAACATTACAAATGTTCAGAAATAATTCTTGATTTTCTTATTAAAAATTCTCAGAAAATGGAAACACAAGACTGGGAATCATCAATTTATTCAATTCGAAACGATTTTCATTTGATTTTAAGTCATTCTATAAACCATATTGGAAAATTCTTGAAATACTCAATGATTAGCAGCCAAGCCACCTTTATATCTTCATCAGTGAGTCTTCCTTGTTCAGTGTTTAATAATTATTCGATCCCTATTCCTAAAGACTTTAATGATTCTGCAGATACTGAAAAAACTCAAGTTTATTTTATGACTTTTCAGTTGCCTCTGGAGGCTATTTCTGGATCTGAAGAAAGTGTCCAACTTTTAAATGCGATTTTGGTCTGTGAAGATAAAGATATATTTACATCAGTAGTAATCAAAGAGTTTATTGATAATCAGTGGAATTCTGACTATGGAATCATAGTATTCAACTCATTTACTATATTCTTAAATATAATATTACTGCTGTGCATGTTTGTTTATGGATTAAATTGGTTTTTAGCAGGGCCATTTATTTGTCTTAATTTTATTCTGACATGCTGGGAAATACTTCAATTAATAGTTTCTCCATCTAAATATTTTCAAGAAATATGGAACTGGATTGATATGATAAGATTTACATTAACAATAGTGTGGCTGTTTTATATTGATTCAAACATAGTTGAATTGAATATGGCCGTGGTTTTCTTTAATTTCATTAGAGGATTAACAGCTTTTAAGGTCTTTGATGGAACTAGATATTATATAAAACTCATTCTAAATTCAATAAGTGAAGTAAAGTACTTTTTAGTAATGTTTGTTTATGCAAATATTGCTCTAGGAACTTTATACTCATTAAGAAGTGGCTCTGAAAAGAATATTATTGGTTCAATTTTTAAAATCTTCAACATAAATTTTGGATATTTTGACCCAGCTGAATTACTTAGTTACTTCGATTTCGCTATATTCATATCAGCTACTCTTTTTAATCTGATAATCATGTTAAATCTTCTTATATCAATTCTAGGAGACTTTCATGATCAATTTCAGCTTGAAAGGAATATTATGGACTACCAAGAAAAAGCTGAAACTTGTCTTGAAATTCAAAGTCTGCTTATTTGGAAAAGGAAATACTATGAACGTGGTTTTTTGCACAAGGCCTTTAAAGTGGGGCAAAAAGAAGAGAGTGATACTTGGGAAGGAAAGATTCACTTCTTAAAAAATCAAATTATGGGATTAAGCACGACTGTAAATGATTTAAATGTAAATATTACTGAAAAAATTTCTAAAAACATCGAAACTACTGGTATTGATATCAAGGAAAAATTTGAAACAAATCAAAGAGAAAGCAATATAAAGATAGATGAAAATCATACTATTATAGAAACTAAGGTGAAAGAAGTAAGTGAATTAATTGAAAAAACCCAAAAAGGAAATAATGAATCTATAAAATCACTTGAGAGTAAAATAAAAGAAGTATATGACCTGATGGAAAACAAACAAAAAGTAAATGATAAGTCTATAAAATTACAAGAGAGTGAAATAAACGAAAAGAACAACCTCCGTGAAGGTAACCTTAAAGAAAATGATGAAAAGAAAAAATTGGATGAAACCGAAGCACAAAAAATGAATGAAATAATGGAAAAAAAGCAAAACATAAATGATGATCATATAATCTCTCTAGAAAGCAAAATAAAAGAAGTCTATGAATTAATCGAAAGTAAAGATGGATTAAATAATGAAACTATCAAACTAGTTGAAAATAAAATAGAAGGACTGGAAAGTAAAGTTGAAGGACTGGAAAGTAAAGTTGAGTCAATGAATAAGCAAATATCTGAAAGACTGAATTTGATGGAAAACGGGATCTTCAAAATTCTAGAAAAATTAAATTCATAATTAGTTAATAGAAATATATCAAATTGGACTCATTCTAATTTAATAGATTAGTTGTATTCATTTATTCAAAAAATCTATCATCCTAGAATAAATATATTGATATTCTGATAAAGTGTACAACTATAAAAAATTACTTAAAATCCTTTAACAGATTTTACCTTTATCATAAATAAGCTGCATTAATTTACGAATTCAATTGAGCAAAATTAAAGGCTACATATAATTCGAGAAATTTAATTATAATGTCATATGAAATATTGATTCAAAATCTTAATATACAAAGATTTTGAATATTAAAAGTTTCTTTAGAAGATTATACAATCAAAAGACGATGCAAATAAAAGATATTTTTATATCTCGAACATTAGAAGTTACTAATTCATTGAGTAAATATTAAAAAATTGAGGTTTTACTAAAGTACAACTTTAAATATTTAATGGGTTAGAAGAGAGGTGCTCATGGATGAAAGTAGTCTGGTGTAAGTCTTCATTAATTTAATTTTTATAGAAGTGCCTTGGATCATCATGTAATCAATAGTTAGTAAATCAACGGTATAAATAAACTTTCATTCATAAAGAATTGCAAATACTCCCTGCATTTTAGTTTCAATTATTTTAACTGCATCAAGGCTTGACAGGAAATGAAAATAAATTTATAAAGTTACTGGATTTATTTTTTGGCTTATTTTATAATCTTATCTATTTTTAACATATCTTAATACATAAGGATCATGAAAAAATTTAATTAAAGTTGAATCAGGTTGATTTGGAAGATATCTTCGACTGAAGCCTCGAATTCTATTATCATACTGACTAGACTTATCAATAAATATATATTCATATATAAAAAAATGTTTCATTAATAAGAAACCACTCAATCTAATTCATCAACCAAATCAAAATAACTCACTCTAAACTATTCCCAACCAAAGCTTTCTTCAACTCAATAATCCTTGAATCTATTGACTACTAGTTTAATCCAAGGAAAATTCACTGAGAAACAGTATAACGTGCCAGTTCTGAACATAATTTCCTAATTTTAACCAAAAAAATACAATTTATTAGTAAATTTTGTTATTTATCAGAAACTGAAAATTGTCCAGATATCTGAGAGAACATTTCTGTGTGAAAAAGTAATTTCAAATAAAGAACTGAGAAAATTTTTAAAGAATTAATAAAATACAAGACCCAACACAAAAAAATACTTTCACGCAAAAGATTGGGTTCCATGCGTCCAATTGGTAAAGTCTAAATAAATCTTTATCCGATTTCGACTCAAAATTTAAAAAGTAAAGACTTAAGGTCTTCGAAGTGCATTAGCACTAAGTTCAAAGAAATTAATTCTGTGATAGTTCTGCATTAAAATAAAATATTTTCTACTTTTAAACTCTTCATTTAAAGTATCTGAAAGTCCTACTTTTTTGAAGCCTTAAGTGGAAATTTTTGAAGATATCATAAACAAAACACTTCAGGACTAAAATTATAAATAGTAAAAACAACTCAAAATACAAAAATTTTTTCCAAATTTATAAATTTCAATATCAAGGCTAAAAAAATTGTAAGAAAATCCGCATTTATTAAAAGGAATAGGAATTTACATTGCAAGATTGATATAATATATGCCATTTAACTTGAGCATTTTAAATAATGACTTCCATTCTTTATACGTTAAATCTTATAAAATATTAGTGACTGCTTCAATTAATCTATCAACAATATTTAATATGTCTAAATCTACCAGTATTTGAGGCAATAAATAAATAATCAATACTGTGAACATTTAAAATAGTTGAAGTTCTTTTAATATTTTTGATTTTGTAATTAATTATCCCAAAAAAATTATTAAAAAATAAGTGTTTTATTCGATGAATATTTCTTCAATAAAAAAGCCAAGGTTCTTAACTGTTTCATGAATAATAGGCTTAAGGATTATTTTGAAGGGTAGTGAATCAGAATTTAAAGGTTTTCAAGGTGATTATTTTTGTCAATCAATACGCAGCTTTTCTTCATTTATAGATATTGGCATTCGAATCCTAGTTTACTGAATAGAGTCTTGTAAGTAATTTTCTATAAGATTGAAATCAGGAAGAACTCATTTGGGCTTATATTAATTAAGATTAAAATCAATACCAGAAAAGTCTATCGGTTGGCTTTGCCTTCAGTATAACATTGAAAAATATTTAATTTTATTAAACATGATCAATATTGGTATTAAATCTTTAATATTTCATGTTATGAAGAATCCTTCATAGAATGAAAGTTAAGATTACAACTAAACTCTTCCAAAGTATAATTAAAGTTGTATCAGGAATACTGGAAGATATGAAAAACTTAGAATCAAAATTTCTTATCCTAAGATCTTTATTTTGGCTCTTTTATACTTTTATATTTAATTAATATATAGTTTATTGTATTGAAAAAAAAAAACTGATAGTATCAAACCTGAGGAAAATAATTATTTTCGGTAAAATTTGAGATTTTATACTAGATTTGAGCATCTTTTCCTGTATATCCACACTAAATGCAAATCTTCAAGGTACTCTTAGTTTAGAATTATTTTCATATTGTGATCTTGTAGTCTTATATAGGTTTTACTTATCTTGTTTCTTTTTTAGATAATTCATGCTGCTTCAAGTTAATAACTTTGGAAGTACCTTTTAAGATATTGATGCGATCCTACTACAATAAAACAGTAAAACCTTTCAAATATACTTAATAGGTTTTATTTTATGCAAAATAGATAGTGAAAATATAAATGTAAAAGTGCTAAATTATTAAAAGGCAAAGACTCTAGTAATTTAAAAAGTTTAAGTGCATTCAATTAATTTTAAAAAACCATTTGTTTTGTAGATTAATCTATTCACTTTTCTATATTTAATAAATATTTACAATAATTTTCATTAATTTTGAAGATTTCTAATATTTATTACCTAGGCTATGAATGAGCTTGAAATCGTTTCAGTAACTTCATCTTCTAATAAGGTTCTGAGTTGATTAAAATGGAAACGCTCTTCAGGTTTGCATAACATTTTTCGAAGTAAATTTAACAGCCATTTCAAGTTCATTTTTTCCAGTTTTTTCATATATGAATCTAAATTTCGCTTTAATTCTGAGATATTTTCTAAGTGAACTAATTGAAGAAAGACTAAACCCAATGAGAAAACATCGCATTTCTCTAGATCAATTATTGAAATTTCCATTTCTTCTTCAGGAGATTTATAGTCCTTCAATGTATTGGTTTTAGATTCGTACCAAACATCATCAACTTTTATTGCCGCAAAAACAAAATCGATTATTGCAAAATTATAATATTCGTCAACTTGTAATGATTTTGAACTAATAGAACGATGGAGAATGTTATTACTTGCTAAAAAAGCAAATGATTCAAGTAAAGATTTAACAATGATTGCTAGTTGGGCTACTGAAAGAGTATTTTCACCCTTTGACTTTAGATTTTTCAATTCATTTATTAAATCAAAGAGATTCTTACAATAGTTATTGATAACAATTGAAAAACTATTTTCTGATTTAATTGAGCCAAAGTATTCACAAAAAGAGGTTTTCTTATTTCTATAATTATCTAAAAGCTCATAGCACTTTGCTTCTTTTTCAAACTCTAACTCTATGGTTTTTGCCATCTCTTTACTTATGTTTTCATTGAAAATATATTTCTTGACAAGGACCTTTCTCGTGGAATAAATTGAGCAGAATAATTCGATACTAAAATATTTATGATTTATTGTATGATATAAGTAAGTTTCTGAGAGTTCTTCAATATTAATAAATTTTTTCATTTCTAGCAACTTCCAAGGATTATTGTTCTGAGTGCTCATATTTTTGAATTCTCTAGTTTTTATAATTTGGTCCAATAAAATCCTTATCTTTTGCTTTGCATCAAATTCACTTATAGAATGATACAGAAACATCAAAATCTGGTCGTAATATTTTCCTTCTATATTAGCTTCTTTATTTCTGGTTTTATAAAAATATTCTGTAAGGATTATGCTTGCATCATCGTTGAGATACCGCAGCTTATAATTCAATTTTGCAAATTTAGCAAGGTATTCAGATAAATCTAGTGCTCTTTTAGTTATTTTATTGGAATTGAATTGTTGAAGATATTCACTAACAATGATTGGTAGTTGCTCCTCAATTTTAATTTTACTTTGATAATATTCATTATAGTAATCATAGATAAATATAGCTACTTTTGCATCATTTAATAGTAATTTGAGATCTTTTCTTTGAATTATGCACCTTGATAGATTTTCATTAATAATATATATCAATTTGTTCCAAAAGCTTATCTTAAAAATACTTTCCTCGTATACAGCTAATATATATTTTTCATTATCCATAAAAAAAATGCCTTTTAGTGCAGAGTTACCATATCTTAAAATAAATTCTTCTCTACCATCAGTGCTACAAAAACTGATAAAGTTTCTAAAATTTTCAGTTTTAATGGTAAATAATCCGTCTTTTGAACATATAGGCATAGTTTGTATAGTTGATATTATATTACTTTTTGAAGATTGTATCCAGCTTGTAAAATCCTTATCAAATCTATCTGATTTATAGTTTTGCAAATTTAGAACTTTTCTTTGCTCTTTTAAATTCCAGATTTTAACAGTTTTGTCGTATGATCCAGTTGCCAGATAATTTCCATCAGGAGAATAACAACAGCTACATACTGAAGCTGAATGTCCATTCAGAGTGAACTCTTCTCTTTGCTCTTTTATATTCCAGATTTTAAGCGTGTTATCTCCTGATCCAGTTGCTAGATAATTTCCATCAGGAGAGTAAGAACAGCAAGATACCCAAGCTGAATGTCCATTCAGAGTGAACTCTTCTCTTTGCTCTTTTAAATTCCAGATATTAACAGTTTTGTCTCCTGATCCTGTTGCTAGATAATTTCCATCAGGAGAGTAATAACAGCAAGATACCCAAGCTGAATGTCCATTCAGAGTGAACTCTTCTCTTTGCTCTTTTATATTCCAGATTTTAACTGTGCTATCTCGTGATCCAGTTGCCAGATAATTTCCATCAGGAGAGTAAGAACAGCAACATACTGAAGCTGAATGTCCATTCAAAGAGAACTCTTCTCTTTGCTCTTTGATATTCCAGATTTTAACTGTGTTGTCGTATGATCCAGTTGCCAGATAATTTCCATCAGGAGAGTAAGAACAGCAACATATCGAAGCTGAATGTTCTCCTGTTTCAAAGACATTCATCGGCCATGAATATGTTTTTTCTTTATATTCTGAATACCTTTTATAGTACTTATATATCTTCTTTTGAAGCTTAGCTGCTTTGCTGTCATTATTATCTCCAGGAATTTTTAGTATTTCTTCTCTCGCTACTCTGCATGAACCAGATTGCGCCATTATAGATTTAGATTTTCAAGCTAAAATATAAATTTAATAGTTTATACTAAAATCTAATCAAAATTTTTAATTATCTATCTTCTGTTGTAACACTAGTTAAATTCCCTTGTAAATTCAAGAAATAAAACTTCAATATTGTTCAAAGGAAATGCAAAAAATTTAAGAGTTTACTAATCAGCTTCATTTTATTTTTAATCAAATATTGATTTATGAAGCAAGTTTAGATTAATCTTCATTCAAATCCTCACAACAAACTTTATTGTCCAAATTTTCAGTCATAAATTATTCTTCTAATTAATCTATAGAGAATTGATATATTAGGATATAATTTTTCTGTTTTATCATCAATTATCGTCTAAGTATCGATTAGTTAACTATGATTAGCCTTTTCATCTGTATTAGAAAATTTGATGAGAAATTGAAGGAAAATTTGATCTTTGTATTTTTGTGTTATGTTAATAACTCTAGTTTTTCCTTGCTTATGAACATGGTGTGCAATCATCTTTTATATAATTGGCATAAGTTTTTATTTAAAAGCTTTAAGATTTAAATTAGAGAATTTGTGCATTTCTCCAAGTTTTAGATTAATTTCTTTTAGGACTTCAACAAGAGACTTATCGATATTCCTCAGTGTCAATTTTGGATTAACTTAAAATGATCCTTTTAATAACAATTTAACATATATATATGAAGTACCAAGGACTCTTCTCGAGGTCAGACTATAGTATAATATCTTGAATGATTTTAAGAATTATACCTTGATCATAATTATTATATAAACTTATATCCATTGGGAAACCACTTTCAGGCTTTTCCAGCAATAGTATATATTTAAAGACTGTACCTATAATTAATATTTTTCTAAATCTTTCATGTCTTGCTGAAGCTGCATTCTATTTAAGTACAAAACCAGTCTAGGCAAGAGTGAGCGATTATCTAAAGAGTCAAACGATTATAAAACACTTCCAACTGATAACTAAAAATTATTTCTTAGCCCATGATGACATGAATTACTTGATCTATAATAATGGTGAATATTCTGAGTCTATTTACCTATTCGGTCTTCGCATTTGGCCATCAAAATTTATTTGATTATGAATCATGTGAGGCTGGATTCATATTTAAAGATCATTGCATTGATGAGTGTCCTGAAGATTATCTAGTAATAGAAAGTTACTGTTATAGAGATTCAGAACCGGCTATTTTTCTGTCACCTGAAACGATATTGAAGGGTAAAAGTTGGAAACCTAAGCTGGAAAAAGATAAAAATTCGAAGTTTCCTATATTTCCAACCAAATATGGTATGTTGTTTAAAGAAGATTCTTCAATCGATATACCAAAAGCTTCAAAGGATAAAGAATTTCATATCTTAAGCTTTAATATATGGATTTTTGAAGAAGGGTCCTTAGTTTCAGATGATTTTGGATTATTTGAGTTTGAACTCGAGAATAGTTATTTGAAGTTTAAGTTTTTGGATACTTTTTATCATTTCCTTGTACTTGAGAATTACTATTCCAGATGGATGAAAGTTGAAATGATTTTAGATCAGAGAAACTCATCGTTTTCTGAGCTCACAATAAACATAACTAACGGCTATTCTCAAGTAGAAAAACTCAATTTGTATCATGAACTACCAAATATCAAGTTATGGAAAATCGGTAAAAGTAGAGTGAGATCATTCGTTGGTTTCATCAATCATTTTTCTTACTTTATCAGCCCATTTCAAACTTTAGACTACGAAGAGTTGCCCTGCTTAGCTACAGTTGAAAATTTAAAACAATGCAAAGATGTGAAATGCATAGAAACTCTCTGTAGGAGGCGCTCAAGAAAACTTTTATGTTTAGACTCTCCAACTTGTTCAGTTACCTCAGATTCATGCCCCGACTTTTACAGCGTGAAGAGCAATGAATGTGTGATAAATGAAGGAAACATTGGATTTTACTACTTTTTTGATACCCCGAGATTAACCCTCACCGCGATTATCGGGTCAGATAGTGTGTTAACCCCTGACTATTGCAACAGTATCTTGAATTCTCCAGGAAGAGGAAAGTATTTTAACGGTTACAACTCGAGATATACGTCGCAAAACAAAAACTATTACAATTTAGAGCCAACGTACATGGCCTGGATCAACATCGGATCAGCAGAATACTCTGGAATCTGGTCAAAAATTGACTTATTTTCCCTTTACACCTACCAAAACAACATAAAATTTAAACTCCACTCTGAGGTAATGTTCCTTGGAGAGTTCACAAGAAAAGAATGGTTCTTCTTGAAGTTGGTCTTAACTTTTCAGTCAACATCTTCAACGGGTTTCAAGAGTTTTATTAATAATGAGCAGTCAGTTTCTGGAACTTTTACAGAAAGTTATCATAGCGATTCTTTTACAAACATTTACTTTGGGTTCGCAAATGATTATTACATGCTTGGATGGATTTACTTCGCAGCTTATGCACCCACTGGTCACATGGCGTCTTTAGGAGACTTCACAAGCGACTCTGGATGCAACTATTGGACAGAGCTGAATGGAAACTGCATCGATAACTGTGACCTGTTTTATTACAAAGACTCGACAACTTGCACATCATGTCCTTCCACCTGCAACAGTTGCCAAAGAGAAAGCTGCGGCTCATGTCATGATGTGAAGTGCAAAGACTGCACAAGAAACAGTCCTGGAAAATGCTCGTCTTGCAGCAGTTCTTATCTTACAGAAGGGTATTGTTTCTCTGAGTGCCCAATCATGTACACTTATAACGACACGTCTTGCAGTAGGAAGTCAGGAATTTTAAAAATTTATTTCAACTCATCTGAAATTACTTCAAGTCCAGGACTGATAAACCTGACCCAGCGTGGAACCCAAGGAAAACTTCTCCAAGACCGTGGGTACTTCTTCGCTGAAAATACGAGCTATGTTTCCACCTCTCAGTTTTACCTGAGCCCCGAGTATTCAATGGCTGTTTGGCTGAAACTACTGCAGGGAAGCTACTTTCAAATCGGATTCGTTTCTGATGGCTTTGAATTTAACTTCACTCATTTGAAAATAGTGCCTTTTTCACCTGAAGTTTATAAATCTCTGGAAAATAATGTTTCGAACTGGAACTTTTACGTGATCAAGAGCTTTTCTTTTATAAGTTACAATAGCAGTATCGGACTTTACTATTACGATCTGTTCAACTATGTCCCGATGGTCTACAATGTTTATGTGAACAACGAGCTGTTATATTCATACAGCTATAAAGACAGCAAGACCCTGGCTGACCGAACATCGAGTCTTTTTAAAATATCGACAGGGTCAGACTCAACAATGGCGGTGCACTTGTTTGGTTTTTCTCCTACATTTTTCAACTCTTACATGAAGTTGACATCTGAAAGTTGCTCCTCAACCAGCTGCATGAACTGTGCACTGAGTCATTCAATCACTTCAGACTACTGTGATGATTGCAGCAGTTACTGTGGAACGTGCGAGGACAACACACCTTGCAAAAATTGTTCTTATTGTTGTAAGGTTTTATATCAGAACTGTTTTATCACATGTCCTTTACTGTTCTCTGATGTTGATAATACTTGCATTGAAGATGAAAATCTGTGGCTTCGATTTCGGTTTGAGTCTTTGAAAGGATCGATTTCTGACGGGAGATCTTCACCGATTATCCACCTTAACACGTACACTCAAGGCACTTATCCGAATATCAACGTGACTGTTGATCCAATACCTGGCCTACTCAAAGGATTTTACTTCAGAAATGAAGATAAAGAAATTTTTCTGGTTTCCAGTGAAAAGTTCCAGGTTTCTTCAGCCTTCTTCATCGGGGTGTGGATCCGACCGGAAAAATACTCAGAGTTTCTTTACAAGAACTCGATGTTTTCTATAAGTTTAACGATAGAAGGGCCTAAAGTTTTTTTTTTCAATAAAACATCAGGCGAATATCAAGCATCATCCTCAAACCAGCTCACATTAAACTCATGGTCTTTTTTCGGAATAAGTGTAGATTATTCCAATAACCAAACAACCTGCTACCTCTACTCGAATTCCCAGCAATCATCAACAGTTCTAACATCAAAACTAATCCAAGACAACGATAACTTCTTAACAGTAGGTAAAGGAAAAAACTCTAGTTTCACCGGATGGATCTACGAAATCATTTATTTTGCTGAATTTCTAGACCAGAGCCAGGTGCTTTCTGAACTCGGCTCCTGCAGTACCTGCAACTGTCCGTCCTCCTTAGAAAGTTGTCTGAACCCCTGCGGACTGACCGATTTTTACGCATTCGGGAACTGTTCGAGTTGTGCAGGAATAAACTACTGTTCCACTTCAGTCAAAACCACTCTTTGTTTCGACTCTCGCTGCAGCAGTTGTGAAGACTTCAGCAGCTGTTCAAGCTGCCCAAACAACGACTGCTCAAGCAATTGTTCTCCAACTTGCAGCAAATGCATGGGGCCGACAGTTTACGAATGCATGGAATGTGCGCGGAACTACAAACAATACGGTTTGCTTTGTGTGTCTGAATGTCCGCTGCTGTACACCTCGAACTCTTCAGTTTGTTTATCAACAGACACAAGCAGAATCTCTGTTTATTTTCATACTTTGGCTTCCCTTGCAATTTCCACTGATAAACTACTCAGTTTTCAAGACGCCTCAGGGAATACAACAGCTGCCTTTGCCCGGGGCTGGTACTTTTCTCAGTTAAACTGCCTCAACTATACCGCTTTTGGAGTCGATAGTGCCTTGAGTCTCTGGGTGCTTCCTTTGAGCCTGGGAACGATTTTACTGAAGCAGTCAGAGAATCAGCAGGAGCTAAAAATCAACATCTCTGGTCAGGGTGTTATTTTTCTGACATTTCGAGGAATTCAAGCGAATTACTCTTTAAACTTCGACATCGGGTCAACCTTGATTGGAACCTGGCAGAGCTTCGTAGTGACTTTTTCCAGTTCCAGAAAAGTATTCAATGTGAAACTGATCTTGCAAGGCTCCAAAAAATTCGAAGGTTCAGTTGACTCCGACTTTTTAAATACCAACTCCTCGGATAAGATCAGTCTTGGAACTTCAAACGAAAAGTGGTGGGTCTTTTCTTTTGAGTACTTCAGAAACTCCTCTGCTTTTCAACAAGCGGACATCATCGGGACCTGCTCAGAGCAATGCTCGTGTCCGAAGCCGGCGAATGTATGTTTGTCTGAATGCGAAAGGAACCTGTTGCCAAGTAAATCGTCCTGCGAGTCATGCAACTCTTCTTGTGAAACTTGTAGATACAGTGATTCTTGCCGACTTTGCGCTGACAGACTCTGCAAATCTTGTGTTAAGCTCGATAATGAAGTGTGCTCTGAATGCATCTCGAACTCAACGTTTGATAATTCGACAGAATTATGCAAGTGTAATGCTGATTTCTATCAACAAGGTTCATTTTGTCTTCCGTGCGTTGACCGATGTGTTAATTGCACGAGCGTTGTTTACAAATGTAAAAAATGCAAAGAAGCCTTTGTCAATAGCACAGAAGGACTTTGCATGAAGTACTGCTCTGAAGGAGAATACTTGTTGAATAGTTCCTGCATTAGGAATGTTTCCACGATTTTCGACTTTAAGTTCTCGAAAAATAATGACTCGTACTCTTCTGATCAAGTCGTGTTGTATCTTGGGGAAAACAACAGCAGCGACCCGAAAGATGACAAGTTCCAGCCTTGGCTATTATCGCAAAGAGGACTTTATTTCAACAACTCTCAAGCAACTATTAAAAGTTTGATCAACACTGATTCTATTCATCTATCAAATACTCACTCTTTTGCTATTTATCTCAACCTTCTCACTTGCTGCGGGTCCATCCTGGGCCTCGCTGACAATTCCTCGTCATTCCTCTCACTTAAAAGTGACACTCTTAACAACTCTACAGTTTTGAAGCTGGAGTATTCAGTATCCGACTTTTACAGTTCTGAAACTGTATCAGTATCAGTAAATATATCAACTGAAAAATGGTTTTTTGTGACATGGTCGTTGAATTTCAGTTCTCCTGACCTGAAGCTTTACGTGTACTTGAATAAAGAGCTTTGCATTTCAGCATCTTTCGAAAACCGAGTGTTTAACCAGCCTCTGTCTTCAAATTTCTCAGTCGGCAAGTCGTCTTTATCCTACATGACCGGATACATCCACCGACTGAGCCTTTATTCTTATTCAATCGACCAGAATGCCCTAAATCTCTACTCAGGCTTAATAAACTGCAAGGCAAATGCGTATTCATTCAATTCACAGTGCTTCGAATGCAACTCTTCCTGTCATTTCGGCTGTTCTCATAACCAATCATGCAAAACGCACCCAGACCTTCTGTGTTCCTCCTTCGTTGACATCGAAGAGAACTGCACCACTTGTGTGTCATTGACTCTGAATAATCGTCCCTGTGAATGTAAAAACAATTCAATTTACTCTTACGATGCAGACTCATGTGTCTGCGATAAGAACTATTTTCTTGCACAGGAAGAATGTCAGATGTGCACCCGTTGGTTGAACAGCAGCGACATCCAGGCTTATTTCACGAAGAACTTCGCTGAAATCAGGATAGACTTCAATATTTCAATAGCAAAAGTCGACTGTAGAGAAATCATCTCGAAAAGCGACCTTGAGAAGTTTGGTTCAGACTGGAAATGCAGAATTTTAGATCAAAAGTCAGTACTTTATTCTCTTGGAGATGGATACTCGATAACTAATCAATCTATCAGCTTTCTCAGTGAAAAATTAAAAGGAATCGACCCTGAGTGCGGATTTCTTCAAGTTAACCTGTCAGCTGATTTGTTTTACTCTTACCCACTCACCAAGCCAACAGCTGTCATCAAAGCGGCTTCTACAGTTTTTTACTCTTGTGAAAACTTAACTGTTGATGGTTCTTTGTCGTTTGGATCATTCAAGGAACTGCTTGGGTACAAGTGGGAATTTTCTGGAATACCTGGAATAGAAAAATACTCGAATGACTATGGAAACAACAGCTTCTTCAATTTTCAGTCATCGGATCTAGACACAGGGACCTTAACCGTCGTTCTTTCAGTAAAAAATAGGTTCGGCTTGACTGATTCAACAAAATTTCTCATTAATTTAATCGGTTCAGTTGGAGTGGTTCCTATCTTTGACTCTTCAATAAAATATTCATGTTCAGTGAGTAAAACTTGCCAGTTCCTAATCACCAAAATTTCCACCTGCATCAAAAACCCGATTTTCTCATTCAGTTGGAAACTGACCGAAGGAGAATCCTTTTTAAATGACACGAAAACATTTTGGGAAAAACAAACTCCAGGAGATTCGATTCTAATCCCTAAGGGAATGTTTCCACCATCTATCCTAAAATTTGAAGTAACTGTCTTCGAGAAAACTTTAAAAGTCTCTGGAAATGAAACTCTTCAAATTTTAATCGAACCTGAAGATCCAGTGATAATCATAAAAAATGCCTTAGGAATGATCTCTACTTTGAAAGACTTATCAGTTGATGCCTCTCAAAGTTACGACCCTAACAGAGAAGAACTGAAATTTTCATGGGGTTGTTTAGGCACTTGCAATTTTTCTTACACTTCTGATAAAAGTTCTCTTTTCATCAGCAAAAACTTCGTCAAAGCCAGACTTTTCGAGGCTTTTGTTCTAAACGTTTCTTCAACTGTTTCACTAAAAGGGTTGAATGAAAAAGTAGTGAAAACTAGTCAAGCTTTCTTCTCAGGAGAATTCGTTGATCGATTCATCCCGAGTGTTTCGATAATCGAAACTTTTCAAAGAAACCAACCGAAACGCTTTGTCAGGTCAAAAGACGCTTCGTTGACAGCTCTGGTATCAGAAGATTACTTTGAAACTGAATGGGTTTTGAAAGAAAATGATAAAAATCTTGTGAAATCAGGGGAAAATAACCCTTCAGTGGTAATTGACATGGCTTTAACGACTCCTGGAGGGTCTTATAAGCTGTTATTTTTGGTGAAAGATCAGAGCTTTACTTATAATTTTTTTTATGAGTTTACTGCGAATCAGCCGCCAAAAATCGGGTATTTTTCTGTCAGTCCCAGTGAAGGTCTTGAACTTCAAACAACTTTCAATTTTCAGGCTGTTGATTGGCTTGATGAAGAAGAAGACTATCCCCTGGCCTTTACTTTCGGGTACCTCGCCCAAGGAAAGCAGATTTTTCTAAGTGAAAAGTCACAAAAAAACTCGTTCGACACAGTTTTCTCCTACCTTGGAGAGTCTTTAAAAGCATTTTGCCAGGTTTTCGACAGTTTACATGATTTCATCGAGTTAATTCAAAAATTTAAAGTTTCAATAGACCCCAACTTCAACTCCAACGATTTCCTAGAAGAGACTTCAAAAGCTCTGACAACAAGTCTAATAAAAGACTATCCTTCTCTTCTAGGAAACTTAATAAACGGAGTGTTAAACCGAGATTTACTCACAAGTGATCAGAACTCAACCTCTGAAGAAACCCTTCAGTCAACATTCGACAACTGCACCTACTTCCTATCAAACTACTCAACTTCGATCTACCCTTCATCATACGTAACCGACCAGATGATATCTCTGCTCGACTCCCTGACAACAAACCCGAAACTTTCCAGTGTAAACAACTCGATGTCAACAAATGAATTAACAAATTCTTTACTCACCAGGTCCAACTCAGAGGAAGTCGCGTTGTCGTCATCCCAAGGTTCAGGTTTTCTGAACATTGTGACCAACTCAGGAAAAGTTACTTCTGAAAGCGCAGTAAACCAAACTAAACTAATGACTTCCATCACGTCAGTTATCGACCAGGTCAGCAAAGGCACACTACTCGGCACTGTCGATAAACAGCAGCAGACTTTAACTTCAAGTCAAATCACTGTCGATGTCTTGTCTTCGAAAAGTAACTCGATCAACGGCATGACTTTAAAAAGCTCAGCGAGTCAAACTGCGTCCATCGCAATTCCGAGTGGCTTTTCAGAGAATTTACCTGAAAATGTCGGGGTTTCTGTCGGGTTTGTCAATGTTGAGAAGACAGGAAATAGCTCGAGTGGAACCATTGTTGGACTTAGTTTGTTTTCGAAGACTCAGGTTAACCCGTTGCAGGTGAACCTCAAGGCTTCTTTTTTATCTTTGACGATTCCGGTAGTTAAAGCGCAGCAGATGAAGAACTTGACATGCATTTTCTTGGATGATGAGAGAGAAAAGTGGAGTTCTAAAGGCTGCACACTTGTAGAGACCAATCAGGACTCAGTTGTTTGTCAATGCAATCACTTGACTTTCTTCTCTTCTGGAGAAAAATCTTCGAACTTTGTACCGGACTCAAATATTGATCAGACTGTGAATGTTGAAGCTTTGAAAAATATTAATGCTACAAATGCAATTGGGTTCTATTTTTCTTTGGGAATAATTATACTTTATATCATTTTCTTGATTTTGACTGTAAAAAAAGATAAACAAGACTTAAATGAACTTTATGAACTTATTGATTTGAAGTTCTCTGAAGCACAAAACCAGGGAAAATTAGAACCACTTGACAATCTTAACGCTTTAAATGAAAATGATGGAACTTCAAAAGATCTTAGAAAAATCAATTCAAAGTACACTGAAGAATCATCTCCTCGGGTTGAAAATAATTTAGAAATATTTTCGGATACCCTTAAAGAAAACCAAGATTTAGAACAGACAAAGTCAAGAATTAGGATTTTCTTAGAAAATCATGAATTTTTAAGTTTGTTTTACTTACGAGACCCTTTACATACAAGAGCTCTTCGATGCACCTTGATATTCACAGCTTTTCTAGGAAACATGTTTTTTATAGGACTGTTTTACAAAGGTGAAAGCAAAAAAAGTTCAGGGATATTTGATAGTATTAAAAATTACACTTTTCAGGATTTTTTGGTGATGGTTTATTCTTCAGTTATTATGAGTGTCTTAGTTCAGGTCCTTCCTGCGATAGTCAAAGACAAGCCTCTTAATTTTAACCTTTCCAAAGCTGACAACTTGAAAATTATCAAAAGGAATAAGATTGGAAATATTGTCCTTATAATTGTTTATTGTATTGTCATGGCTTACTTTTGTTGGAGTATTTCACTTTTTGCACTTAACTTGCCGATAGGAACGAGCTACATGTGGATCTTTAATACGATCATTACCATCCTTGTTAGGCTTCTTATAATTTCAGTGATTTTAATACTCATTAAAATTTTTGTGATTTCAAAGGTGGTGAAGTGGGTTGAAAAAAAGAAAAAAGAAAAAGAAATGAGAGAAATTGAACAAAATGATTCAGATTAATTAGAAAATTTAGATTAGGTAAAATTTTATTTATACGTCGTTTAATTTTTGGTAAAATAATAAAATACTGGAGATTAAGATTATATTTAATTAATAAATTGATCGAAGTATTTCTTGGTTTGTTCTAAATTATCTTCATTAAAATCTCTTAGAAAAATTCTTTCCTCTTTAAATAAATGGATATTGAAGAGAGATATATTTCTTCCGAATATGTAAAAAATGCTCTAGAAGTAAATATTCTTAGTGATCGGGCACTCTCGATGAAAAGTAAGTGGAAAATTGCAGAGTGGGTTTCTGATACATTTGATTTTTACAGAATTCAATACTTAAAACCATTTAGTAAAGCCATGGCACTCATTCAAGTCGAAACCAAGAAGTTCTTGCTTTTATACTTTCCCTGTAAACAGTCTCGGAAAAGTGTTAATCAGAATTATTTGAATACAAGAGTTTGCGCTTTGTTACCCAAAAACCTGTTCCTTACCTTACATTTTATATTGAGGAATCCGTACACTTTGGAATTTGATTTAGGATTTGGAGATCTGCTTTTAGAGTCTCAACAAAAAGTGACTCAGTATGGATATCTTTTTATTTCGGATTTCCCTGAAGATGCTGAAAAATTTAAAGTACATCAAAGAGATTCAGTTTTACTTGGAAGTACTTATGTTGCTATTGAAAACTTACTAATTTTAATTGATTCTGAAATTTTTATATATCGGAAAATTTTTAAGGATTTAGAAAATGATGAACTTAGTAACATAGTTCAGAAAGTTGGCTTACTGCATAAGATACTTAAAATAGTTTAAAAATGATTGAATAATTTTTTAAGTTTTGTTAATTATTAGAGTTTTCCTCAATGATATAAATAACTACTTAATTTAAGTAATTAGATAGTAATTAAACGTTAAATGAGATAGTTAGAGTGAAATTTATATATCAGATATTATAAAAAATTTTCTCTCATATTTCACTTTTATTCGTAATTAAATTGAAATTTTAGAGTGATTGCATACGATATTGATTTTAAAAAATCAAAAGACACAGAGGTCATTTCAGGCCGCAGCTGTGCTAGATGCTTAAAAAAAGTTTTTTGTTATTCTTCCCTCTTAAAACTCTCTCAATTCATATAAAAGTTCCTGGATGTAAGATATCATATCTTTCTAATGAAATGATCATTTTCGAGTTTCTCACTTGGACTTTATCTGTATATCAGTCTAATAGGAACAGGAAGGGACTCGAACGTTGGATTTTTCTAAAGAAATGAAAAAATTGAAATAGTTTAAATCTCAAAAATGATTTTCAATTGGCTCGAAATTAAGTATTTTATCTGGCAGATTTATATTGATTTTCTATCAATATCCTATTAAGGATCGGATAATAATCTTGATAGCGTTTAGGTTTTGATATTTAAAGATTTAAAATTTCTTGAGTAAATATTTTATCTTAAGCTCTCATCAATAAAATGGTATGCAGATTTTCTAGCCACATTTAAAGAATATATAAAGTTTAATATGTGGTTGAGATTTAAGATCATTGATCATTTTGAATAAATAAATTCCTTTTCAAACAAAGATGAAAAAATTCTATTATCATTCAAATAGTTTATTCGAAGAGCTTATTTTTTCATGATCCAATATCAAGTATAATGAAACCATTAATTCCTTATACTATACATTCATTATTAACTTCATAATTTTAAATTGGCCTGCATCTAATTTTAATAGTGTAATTAAGTTTCACTTATTAAACAAATTGAATCATATGAAAATATAAGATTAAATACTGCTATTAGTTCCGATAATTTAAAATAGAATGACGTTTGTGCTGGTAAATTTCAATTTTCTTACCTTATCAATAAAACACTTAATTTTACACAATTTAGAAGTTTTGAAAACATATTCCCCAGTAAAAGAGGCTAACTTCGTAAAATTAATCATGGAAGGGTCTGAAGAATCATCGGACTACAAATCAGGAGGTTACCACCCTGTAAAAATCGGTGAAATCTACTACAATCGTTACAAAGTTCTTCAAAAAATAGGTTACGGTCACTTTTCCACAGTTTGGCTCTGCGAAGACCAGACATCCAAATCAAAAGTGGCTTTAAAAATCCAGAAAAGCGCAAGTAACTACACCGATGCAGCAATGGACGAAATCGACATAATCTCCAAAGTCCACAGAAACCACACAAGTCCAAAGTGGCGAAACGGAGAAGAGACCCACATAATCCGAATCCTGAATCATTTCATGCACAAAGGTCCATTCGGCAGTCACGTTTGTTTAGTTTTCGAGATGTTAGGAGCGAACCTCGTGCATTTGATGATGTTTTACGAATACAAAGGCGTCCCTCTGCATTTATGCAAGCTGATCATTCATCAATGCCTGGTGGGTCTGGACTACTTGCATCGAGTCTGCGGAGTGATTCACACTGACATCAAACCTGAGAACATCCTGATAGGTTTAAACGAGAAACAACTGGCAGAGCTTGAAAAACTTTCGACGTTAAAAGACTGGATCCCGACAATCACTGAGACTCATTTTTCTAAGCCACAAGTCGAAGTTGACCTTTCTGCAAATTCAAAGAAAAAAATCAAGAGACTTCGGGAAAAGTCTCAAAAAGTGAAGAGGAAATTAAGAAGAGGCATCTTGGAAGTCAACACAGTAACCTTTAACTAGATCACCAAACTTGACGAAGACATCCACGTCAAAATCGCGGACTTCGGCAACGCCTGCTGGACACAAAAACACTTTTCCGCCGTTATCCAGACTTTGCACTACAGGTCTCCAGAGGTGATCATCGGGCTTCCATACAACCCGAGTGCTGACATCTGGAGTCTTGGTTGCGTTTTATATGAATTAATTGTAGGAGACTGTCTTTTCACTCCAAAAGTTGACAACTATGAAGGCGAGCAAGAACTGATATCTCAAATCTCAGAAGTCTTCGGGGAAAAGTGCTTCGCTTGGGCAATGAAGGGAAAGTTTTCCAGAAAATTCTTGGATTATGAAGGAAACTCGCGTAAGTCACCAGAAAATATGAAGAACCTTGAAGAAGTCTTCATCGCCAAAGGACTGTCAGAGGCTGACGCACGAGAAACGAAGGAGTTCTTGTTCACCATGATCGCTCCTGACCCCAGTCAACGCATGAGTGCTTCTCAGTGCTTGAACAGCAGGTGGATACGAGGCGCTAAGTAATGTTAGTATTAGAGGATCATGCTCTTGTAAAATTCAAGCTCTTTCTTCAGCATATCGTTTTCAACTTTCAGCTGTGTGTTCTCAACGACCAGCTTTTCGCTTAGGTCTTCTAAAAGCTTTATTTCTTCCCCTACCTGGTTTACTGTGATTTTCTTTCGTGCTCGAGCTCTTGCTGCACTTTCACGGTTCTGACGACGCTTTCGAGCCTTTTTGTACTCCAGGGAATTCAGAGGGATGTCGTCTTCGTTTGATTTTAGGTTTTGGTATTTTGAGGGTAGGTCATCTTTCAGCTCGTAGTCGTCATTTATCGAATCTAAGTCGTAGAAATCTAGATCACTCATTTGTTATTTAATTTAGTAACAGAAATGATGGTTTTAGAAGAGGGAAATTATTACTAGATGAGTTATCTGATGAGGAGGAGACATTGAATGGAATATTACAGATTTGCTGTTAATATCAAGAAAATCTTCGTAATGTTTAACCTTTAAATAAAAAATAATTTTAAGATTTCTTTAGATCTAATCATTCTCACTCAACGACCTTCAAATTAACTTCAATCCCAAACCTATTCAAAAACTTCTGATCTTAACTATTCATAATGGTATAAAATATACAAGTTACTAATGGCTGCCGATAAAGCAGGAAAGACGACTCGTCGTGATTTTTTACGAAAAATAGAGGAGGAAATCCAAGCTGTATGGGCGTCAAAGCACGTGTTCGAATCAGAGCCAGATCTCTCTAGGCCCAAGTACTTCCTGACCTTCCCATACCCCTACATGAACGGGTGCCTTCATCTAGGCCACGCCTTCAGCTTCTCAAAATGCGAATTCACAGCCAGATACCAGCGAATGGCCGGAAAAAACGTTTTGCTTCCTTTCGGCTTCCACTGCACAGGAATGCCGATCCCAGCCTGCGCCGACAAGTTAAAAAAAGAGCTTCCTTCTTTGAACAAAGAGGCGCCGACAGGCCAATACAAGATTTTAAAAGACATGGGAGTGGCCGAGGACCAGATCCCTTCATTCACCGACGCCCAGCACTGGTTGAAGTACTTTCCACCCATCGCCAAGCAGGACCTGGTCAACTTCGGAGTCGCGGTTGACTGGCGACGATCGTTCATCACAACCCCGGCGAATCCTTATTACGACGCTTTCATCCAGTGGCACTTTTCACATCTTATTGAGCAGGGAAAGGTCAAGTTTGGAAAGAAATATGTCGTTTATGCCACTTTGGAAGCACAGCCTTGTGCTGATCATGAAAGGCTTAGGGGAGAAGGGGTCAAACCTCAGGAATATACTTTGATTAAGTTGCAGATTCAACAACCTTTTCCTCAGGCTTTGATTGCCCTGGATGGGAAAAATGTGTTTTTGGTTGCTGCTACTTTGAGACCTGAAACTATGTATGGGCAAACTAACTGCTATGTGTTGCCCACTGGGAATTATGGAGCGTTTCTTATGAAGAATGGAGAGGTTTTTATTTGCTCTGAAAGAAGTGTCAAGAATATGGCTTTTCAGGAACTCACGAATGAATTTGGAAAGTATGAAAAGTTGTTGGATGTTGAAGGTTCTCAAATCCTGGGAGCGAAACTTTCAGCACCTCTAAGCAAGTACCCGACAGTCTACGCTTTACCAATGTTGAGCATATCAATGAACAAAGGTACCGGAATCGTGACAAGTGTGCCAAGCGATTCGCCCGACGACTACGCAGCATTATCAGACCTTCAAAAAAAGGCGGCATTCCGAGAAAAATACAACATAACGGAAGAAATGGTATCATTCGAGGTCGTCGCCATAATCGACATCCCAGGGATCGGGGACAAGGCAGCAGTGACCCTTTTCGATCAACTAGGAATAAAATCACAAAACGACCGAGAACTTCTTGACAAGGCAAAAGACCTGGCATACACAAAAGGTTTCAGTCAAGGAATAATGAAAGTCGGTGAATTCTCAGGTCAAAAAGTAAGCATCGCTAAAAACCTAATAAAAAAACAACTGATCGATTCAAACCAGGCCGTAATTTACTACGAACCTGAAGGTGAAGTGATTTCAAGAAGTGGTGAAAATTGCATCGTGGCGCTTTGTGACCAGTGGTTCCTAGCATATGACGACGACCAGTGGCGAAAAAGCATATCAGAGCATATTTCTTCCAACTTCAAAGCGTACAGTTCGACAGTGATGAAAGAGTTCGAAGATACAGTGAACTGGCTTGGCGAGTGGGCCTGTTCCCGTCAGTACGGCCTGGGTTCCCGCCTGGCAGTGGACCCTCAGTTCGTGATCGAGTCCTTGTCGGACTCCACCATTTACATGGCTTACTACTCAATCGCACATTGGCTTCAAGGCGGCGTCCTCGACGGCAGTCAGAAGGGTCCTGCCAACTTGGAACCCGCAAGTCTCAACAGGCCCTTCTTCGACTTCGTCTACGGCCTCAGCGACTCCCTGCCTGAAGGCTTCAACCCGGAACTGCTCCAAAGGCTGAGACAAGAATTTCTTTACTGGTACCCAATGGACCTCAGGTGCTCAGGCAAGGACCTGATCAGGAACCATCTCACTATGAGTCTTTTCAATCATGCAGCAGTCTGGAAAAATCAACCTGAGCTTTGGCCAAGGTCTTTCTTTTGCAATGGGCATATACAACTCAATAATAAGAAAATGTCGAAGGGAGAAGGAAATTTCTTAACACTCGCTGGAGCTATTGAAAAATATGGAGCTGATGCCACTAGAATGGCTTTAGCGGACTCTGGAGATACAATTGATGATGCGAATTTTACTGATTTACTTGCAAACTCAGCTATTTTAAAGCTTTACTCACTTCATGAGTGGATTGTTGACTCGCTTAGAAATGTTGATAGTTTTAGGACTGGGGATAAGAATTTTTTTGATTTTGCTTTTGAGAATGAAATTAATGCTGCTATTGAGAGGACGAGAAATGCTTATGAAAATATGACTTTTAGAGAAGCTCTTGTTGCAGGATTCTTTGAACTCACGTCGAAGAAGGAGGAGTATAGGATTTTTGCTGGAGTTTTTCATAAAGATGTGTTTTTCAGGTATCTTTCGGTGCAGTTGCTGATTCTTTCGCCTATTGCACCGCATTTCTGTGAGAAGTACTGGGAAGTGTATCAGGAGGCTGTTTGTGTTGCTAGATCTTTAATCGTTGATCAGCCTTTTCCTACTGTTTCAGCTCCTGTCAGTCTGCTGTGTTTGAGGCAGATGTCGTATATTCGCTCTGTGCTTAAGATTTCTAGGATTTCTTTGGAGAAGTCTATGAAGAAACAGAAGAAAAACCCGAAAAAAGTAACGGTTTATATTTCACCTGACTATCCTAGTGAACTGCAGGGGATTCTCACTGTGCTGCATAATTATTACTCGTCGACTCCTAATCCTGATCCTAAAGAGTATATTAACATCATTAAGCAAATGAACCTTGATAAGAGTGCTACACAGAAACTCATGCAATTCGCTTCATTCACTATCGGAGAGTATAAAGAAAGAGGACTTGAAGCCTTTGAACTTAAAGTGCCCTTCGACGAAGCTGGCCTTTTGGTCAACATAACTCCATACATACTACAAGAGCTTGCATTGGAAGACGTGAAGATTGAAGGAAAACACGAAGGAACTGACAATCAAGTCCTAAGAGACGCCTCATTACCTGGAAAGCCTCAGTTTTTCTTCTATGATTTTAGGTAAATATTAGGTTGATCAATAAATTCCTCTCCATATTCCACAAAAATTAAAATGATAATCTATTCCCAACCTATAAGATAATCTTAATTAATAATCAATATTCCACAATTCTTCTTCATCCCTCCTCTCAATCATATCATCCTTGATACTTTCAATGAACTGAGGACTACAGAAATAACACAAAGGCGCAAGTAAGTTATCAAGTCTTTCATTTAACTCAAAAGGTGTTTCTTTACTTTCCTCAACTTTTCTACCCTTTCTAGGGTTAGCCCTGCCTTCCTTTTCACTGATCAATTCTAAAACATTTCGAATTCTGGTATACTTAGCATGGTCCTTAGCCTTCAAGACCGGAACCATCATATCAACAAGGCAGTCTTTATGATAAGCATGGGTGCAAGGGTAGACGTAAAACGACTTCTTCATAATGGGTCGGTTGCAGACTTCGCAAGGCTGCATCCCGTCGATTTCAATGAACCTCTCCTTGATCACCTTCAACTCGCCTTTGACCTGCTGGGCAGAAGCTTTTGATTCAGTGAGTTCTTCATTCAAGTCATCAATCGTTTTTTTATACCCTGAAAGTGCTTTGCAGATATCGTCTTTAAAATTCGAAATAGGCTCTTGTTCCTCGAAATAAGGCAGAAGGTCTTCCATCTTAATCAATTTGCTCTCGTTCATCACGTTCAAAGCGTCTTGAACGTGCCCGGCCTTGATGTGGTAAATCGCGATTTGAAGCCATAGCTTTCGGGATAATTCTTCATCAAATCTTTCAGGCTTCTGAGCGTTTAACTTCGCAAGGTCCAGTTTTTTTGATTCGATTGCTAAGGTCACTGCTTCTGAGTGCATTTTTAGGATGCTGTAAAGGTAGATCTGACTTTCCATCTTATGATTCTGCTTGAAAACTGTCATCGCGTACTCTGAATCGAAAATCAACTCAGTGAGATCTTCTTGGGATTTGAGGTATTCAGTTATTTTTTTCTCATTTTCACTTTCAGAGAGATGGAATAAATAAAGGTTGTGAAGAGCTTTGTCTTTTAATTTCAGGTCTTTTATAAGAAAAGACTCGAATTTTATTGCTTCTTCTCTTGAGTTCTGGTCGATATTCATCAAAGCAGGAATAAGTTTTTTCAAGTCGATATTTCCCTTTTTTTGCCTTGCCATATCGATCAAGATTTCAACAGATTTACGAGGTTCATACTTCATAAAGATAGGAGCGAACTTATAAAGTAAATTTTCTTTTCCATTAGGGTCGATTTGTCCAAGTTTATTCAGCGCTTTTCTTATTTCCTGCTGATTGATATGATGAAGCATGACCATCTCATGTTTTTTCCTCAAGTCGGCGAAAAAGACCCAGTCATCGATCCTTCCATGACTTTGCAGCAAGTCACAAGTAGTTTCTTCATCAAGGTCGAGTTGATGAGATTCGAGGAACTTCTGAAGTTGTCTCTCTGCCTCGATGACGGACTCGTCATTTTTCATGTAATTATGATTGATGTTGTCCAAATAGATCTCAACAAGCCACGTGCTGAGCAGAGTCCTTTGCGCATTCATGTCGCTTGGAAGGTTCTTCAACTTGGTCTCGACGTACATGCGAAGAGCTTTGTGGTTGTCGATCAACTTCAGCGCAATGCCTTCAAAGGGGTACTCGCTGTTCGCGTAGGCCTCGGCAGCTTCGACGAATTGCCCGCTTTCATAGAGAAAGTCAGCGAACATGCCTTTGACCTTTGGAAGTGAGGAGGACCCGGTCTTTTCACAGAACTTTATTGCGTCTTCGAAGAGGTGCTGTTCCACGTAGTACTTCCAGACGTCTCTGCTTTCTTGATCGATTATTATTTGGTAGATAAAACGGTGGGACCAGGCGAAGAGAGAATGGGTTCGCTCGTCAAATGTGATACCGATCATTTCGTAACCTTGTCTTTTTTCGAAGTCGATTGTGTGGACTACCTGCTGGCTTATTTTTGAAACTACTTGTAAACTGGAAGAGCCTAAGAAATAGAGGTGGTAGTTTGTCATACCTATTCCGACTAGGTACTCGATACCCTTAGGACACTGCACCGGTTTCATCTGTCCAACAAAAATTTCCTCAGCAGCAGAATTAGGTAATTTTCCAAAAAACAATCCAACAGCATTCATCCATGCAAAGCAATCCGGTTTATTATTCACATAATAAACCTGCAGTTGATTTTTCTTAATATCTCCAGAAAACTCATGAACAGCCCTCTGCAATCTTCCAGGATTATCTTTATACTTCTTAAAAGTTTCCACAAAATTAGGCCTTCCCTGTTCATTCGGTTCTCCAACAAACTGATACAAATGTTTCGGACAAGCAACAATGACACTTAATTTTCCAGGCAACCCAGAGAATAAGATATACTCGATGCCATAAACAGGGTAGTTAACATTAAACAGTACATTAACATTATGCTTGACAGTTTCCGTGTTCATATCATATTCAATGGTCATTTCAAAAATATTCCCTTTATTAGTGCCGACGAGCATTTCTCTTGAATTCAGTTTTTCAGTCGCTCTGCTCCAAGCGACGCTTGTTATTGACTGTTGAAGCTGGGAGCACTTGTTGAGCAGCAGTGACTTGGAAGATGTGATGTGAAAATAGTGAACTACGTCTGTGCTGAACGTGACAATGCTGTGCCAACCTGTCTGGTCTGAAAAGACCTGCTCGGGCTGCTGCTGCGAAGTCGAGCCTCCTCTTATTATCAGCTCCATCACTGGCTCTTTCTTGGGAGTCTTGATCAAGTCGCCTTCGTTCATCATCCAGCGAAGGACTTGCTTGTCGTTCGTCACAAGGTAAAGCGCTTTTAAAGATACTGACACTGACTTGATCATCGCTGTCTTCACTTGGATTGATGACAGGAGGATTGAACGGAAAACACCGTCTTTTGAATCGTCTTCTTCGAGCATTCCTTTGAAACCTACTTGCTCTGTGTGCTAGGTAATCATTACCCAATCGTCTTCGATCACTTTTGTTTCGTTTGTGTTTAGCCATTCTAGATTGGAGTATCGTGACATTGTTTATCTATTGGAATGTAAATGGATGAGATCTTGGTGTTGAGATGTGTTTAGAGGAAGTTTTAAGAGAAATATTTAGATTTGAAGGTTTTTGTTTAGATTGAAGCATGAGGGAACTTTTATTGAAAGGTTGAGAATTATCAGTTCTTTTTTATTATATCATGATGGAACTTTTATTGAAAGGTTGAGAATTATCAGTTCTTTTCATTATCAAGATAAAGCGAATTCAATTCTCAACAAGATGTAATTAATTTAATTGAAAGTCCTTAAGACGATTTCACCCTGGCTATAAACTGCTCAATATACCCTCCAAGTTTCTCAGTTACTTCAGCAGGAGAAGTCAATTTTCTCTTAGTAATATGTTCACCAATCCTCAAAATCTCAGCAATGACCTGATTTTTCTTAAGCAAAACATGAGAATCAAAGAGTTCCTGGCTAAGTCCTCTAATTTTTAACAAAACATACCCAAAAAACTCAACAGATTCTTTAAGCATATCAAAATTTGCCTGGTCAATCTCCGCCGCTTTGGCATATTCTTCACTATCCTTAATAGATTTCTTGATTTCCGTATAAACCGAGACACAATGGTTGTACCTGGGCATGATATACGAGAAGTCCTGCACAGCAGTTTCTATTTCTTTATTCATGGCAATCCAGAGGGTATAACAATTCATCATCTGTGGACTTAACCTGGTGAAGTCCATGCTGAAGCCAGGAGTATTTTCCAACAAGTGAAAATTTACAGTCAAAAAGTTGCCGTTAAGTTCAGCTGAAATAAAGGAAAGCATTGAAACCACTCCAACACAAAGTCCACGTTTAGGTTCATGCAAGTTACAGATGGTCTCGAATTTATCAACAGCAACACTCAGCCCTGCGTTGATTTTATTAAGGCCTTGAACTACTTCTTCTACTAGGTTGTAAAGGTTGTCAAGAGCTTTCACTGAACTTCTGATAAGGTTCGTGGAAATCGTCACTTTCATCGGAACTGGAGCTGAACATCCCATTTTTTAATAATCGTTAGAAATATGGAAGAGGAACTGGAAGATTCTGAGATTCAGTTGCTTAGTCAAAAAGCTGCAAGGGTTTCTTGCTTTTACTGCAAGACTTGTATTGAAAATAGGCCTGTTGCTAGGTTTTTAGTTGAAGTTTCGGTTGGGACTTTTATGGTTTTGCATTTTTGGGCTAGTTTTTTGATGTTTTTGTGCAGGTTTTATGGAGTTGTTAAAGTTAAGTACTCTCTAGCAGTCCTGCCTCTGGTTTTTTTAGTTTTTGAGGTTTTAGTGACTTGTTTTGTAGTTTTTTGCTTGATTTTTCATGACTTGTGCAGCAAGAAAGCTAAAGGAATTACTTTGTGGCAGAGACAAGCGATAGGAAGACTGATAAGAAATTTGATTTTTTACTCTTTTGTTGAATGGGCACTGATAATGCTTTACTTACGAGTTGACAAGAAGGACTTCCGCTTATTTCCTTGCATATTTCCTTTGATTCTCCTGAACATAACAGCGATTTTCAGATACCTTCTAATAAAATCTGACTATTCTTTTTTCTGGCTGTGCTCTTCTCTATCCTTACTATCTCAACAGATTCTGCTGATAATAAAACTCGACTATTCCCCTAAAATCACCTGGGAAACCGTCTTATTGCCATCATATATCCAGTCACTTTTGATTTTAACAGTCTCAATTTACAACCTATTCATCTTTCGAGATGATTTTCAAAATTTAATGTTGACAGTCGTCACCTGTTCCGGCTTCTGTCTGATCATTTGCGGGGTTGGCTTGCAACTAGCCCTTGGTTTGCATTCTTATTCAACAGTCCTCACATTTTCCGGTTTAGGGCTCGGGTCTCTGGGTGCTGTTCACTCGTTAGGGTCGTTTATGGTGGAAATCTCAGTCGGACATGTTGATTCCGACGTTTCAGAGCTGAAGAACCCTATTCAGACCATCCTCAATTCTCCTCATTCAGTTTAGATAATTAATTGTTAACACCCTGACTAAATCCTCGTCGATGGCGAATGAACTCGACGACTGTTGGGTTTAATTCAGGAGGATCGTCGCGAGAAGTTTCTTTGATTTTTCGATTCTTTTTGTTTGAGGTTAATAACAACTCTAACACTCGAAGAGCTTTTATTATTAAGAACTTACTTCTTAGGCCACCGTGATTTCCTGTTATTTCTAGTAATGACTTTGGACCTTTCACTAATGAGTAAAGTTGTCTTGAACTGGAAATTTCAATTAAAGAGTCTTCTACTGAATGGATGAAAATTGATGGGATTTTGCAGTTTTTTATAAAATCTCCTGGTTTTAATGATTTTATGTTGAAGTTGTGATGCTTTTGGATGTACTCGCTTGTTGAGTTGAATAAAAGTTTACGGAGGAATTTTGGAAGGATTTTGTAATCTGATATTATTTTGTCTGCTGCTACTGAAAAATCGCAGAATGGAGAGTCGAGAATTAAACCGTAGATGTGAGGGTTGCAGTAGACGTAGAAGATGCAGGATACTGCTCCCATACTTCTTCCCCATAACACTATTTTTATGTCTGGTGTTCTGGAGTATAAAAATTGGACAACTGACTCAATATCATCTTTTTCAAAAAATCCTAAACTCACAACATCCCCCTCCGAATTGCCACATCCACTAAAGTCAAACCCAAGAACACAAAATCCAGAAACAAGGGCAACATCCAAGATTTCCTCACAATCCAACTGACACCCAGAGTTTCCATGACAATAAACAATGCATTTTTTCGACTTGCTCTTCTGTTCATCATACAAACTTGCAACAATTTCGCCTCTTTTCCCTTGAATCCTGAGCGATTCCCGTTCAAAGACCAATCCATTAACCTTAAACAAATTCGGCCTTAATTTGCTCAGATCATACCTTTCACGACGAGGCCTCGTGATAAGTTTTGCAAGGGCTTCCATATAAATTAAATAGAAATTAATGTCGCTTCACCACAGCAAGTTTTTCTTTCAACTCTTTTAAGAACTGCGGACTCAGATTCGGAGTTTTCCGTGAAACTGCAAGTTTTTCAGATTCGAGTTTTAAGGAAAATTCTTTGATTTCTGAATCAAGTTCTTCATCTTTCCAAGATTTTCTTTTTCTTTTCTTTTTCTTGACTTCTTTGGTAGAGTTGAGAATTTTGACAAGTTCGTCAATAGGCAGATTGTGAAGCGCATCTCCTGAGGCTTCTTCACTATCACTGCAAGAGTCAGAGTAGAAAGTTGAAGCGTTTTCATGATGCAAGTTGTCTTCATAAATCTTATCAAGTGAAGTAAGTTCATTTTTCATTTTAACGACTTCTTCAAAGTACCGAAAAGTTTGTTTAAACGAGAGGTCCTCTAAAAGTTCCGCATAACAAACAATGACTTTTTCATAAAAGCACTTTTTGTTGATGACTTCAAAGGCATACCTGGTGATAAGTTCAGAAACGATTCCTCCTACCTGAGAAACAGAATTTAACAAAGTATGATAAGCCTCATAAATCATCACTCCTTGCAAAGCAGCTTTTTTCCCATCAAACTCTTGGACAAAGGCTACCAGGTACTCGATAAATTCATTCATGCAGGTGATCACGCTTTCTTTCACTAAATCTCCGAAAGACGCTTTGGCCAATGACTGGATCTGAAGTTTGATTGCTGCTTGGAACTGAGAATTAACCACCAAGTTGTAAGGGTTGAAGTAGTCTGTCGGGTTTTTTATTTCTTGTCTACGCTTTTTACGGTCTTCCAAATCGTTTCGGTGCTCGAAGTAAATCTCGCTTATGCTCATCCGCACTTGTCGTACCAGCCGCATCGGGTCTGAAGGGACTGATGATAAAGGTTTCGCTTCTTTTGAGGTTTCAGGCATGGCGCTACTTTTGGAACAGGACTTCGGGTTCCGTTTGCATCTGCAGCGCTTGCCCATTTATTGGAGTGGATTTTTTTATGAGGATTTTTGGATTTTTTTTAAGAGGACTGGTTTAGGATTTTTTAGGATTTTAGGGGTTTTGAGGATGATTGGAGAAGTGGGAGATTTTAGGTGATTAGGGTTTAGGATTGGGTTGAAGAGGAATTGAGAAGTGAGGTTAAGGATGAGTTATTTTTGGATATGAGGGAATCTTTATAGATAGATAATCGTGGTCTTTTATTTTTGTTTGGAAGGATTATTGAGTTTTGGATCATGAGATAAATGTATAGCAAAGAATGATTTATGTAGAAGTATCTTGGAATTCAGTGGCCATGATGCATATTCCCATTTTCCAAGATTTTGAAAGAAATTAATCATTTATCCATTAAAAATCCCACAATTCCATCTCCTAAGCTTCAAAAGAGCCCTAAAGTAAAAAAATAGTCTCATTTCAACTCAAATAAAATTCCTAAAAAATTCCCGTTTTTTACGTTCATTCCTAAATCAAGTTAATTTCAAGAAAATCTAAAAAACCCCAAAAATTCCAAAATCTTCAAAAAAATTATTTTCCATTCTTTAAAACTGAATTAAAGACAACTAAACCATGACCTTCCTAATAATTTTTCATCAACGATCCAAACTCAACTTCAAAAATCATTTTTTCTAAAGGTACTTCAGCAAAAGCATTTTTCTGTTTTTTGAACTCCTTAACACCCTTGCTGAGTTTTCTCCATCTATTTTTAATCTGGTTTTCAGTCCTTCCTGGCAAATACTTGGAAATTTCACTCCAGCGATTTCCATAGAAAGACTGTTGGTGAAGTAAAATTGAATCCTCTTCACTGGTCCAAGTGTCTCGAACGATTTCAGGGTCTAGATGGCCGAGCCACCTTTCACGGCATTGCTTTCCTTTCCGCACTTGCCGGTTGGAATGGACTGATTGATTGAGTTCGATTGCGACGGCCGACCATTGTTTTGGTCCTGAGTTTTTAATAATTTCTCGAAGCTTTTCATCTTCGTCAGTAGTCCAGCTCTTCCTGGAAGTAATAAGATCTACTCCTCTTTGCTTAGAAGACGGAGGGATCAAAGGCCTGTACTTTTTTAACTGCTTGTCTAACAAGCAAGGTACAACCCAAACATCTTTACTGATCTGAATTGGAACGATTTCTTCTTCCATTTATGAATACCTTCAATAACCAACAAAATTTTTTAGTTTTTTCTCATTATTTTGGGATAATCTTAAGGTTTCTCAGGGATTATTTCAATTAATGATTATTTGAAGGTGGATTTTTCTTCTATTTTGAATGATTTTTAAGATTTTTTGAATTTGTAGAGAAATTTTAATTTCAAAATATTCTACTCAGGGCTTAAAGTTTTTGTGAAATGTTAAAATTCCATGATAACTGATTTCTTATGAAATGATAGAGAAAATAAACCAATTCCTAGATTTTCAGAATTTTTATTGAAAAATTCAATAAATTCAGTCTTCTGAAAGTTCTAACTTTGGATATTTATCGAAGTAAAAGATTCAAAAAACTAAAGTTCCAGGAACTAACGACTTAACTTATCTAATGAGCAGGAGGAATGAGATAATGCAAAGTGACCCTATAAATCAAAAAGCCAACAAAAACATATCTAATCTTCAAAATCGAAGTCGCTCCTCTGCTATTAGACTTCCAAATCCTGGGCAAGTCATAAGGGTCGAACCTCCACCGATTAACTCTATAAAAGAACAGCCTTTTATTCTTTAGTTCCTCATTCTGTAAGTCTCTGTAGTACTTGAACAGTTTTTGTCCACTCGACATTTATATCCTAGTTAAATAAACACTTATTCGCGACGACTGTCAGACAAAAATACCCGCTTGAAGCAATTCCGACGATCAGATATTTTTTCCAGTTTTGATTTCCAGGAATATCTGAATAAATGTTCTTCGTGACGAGACTACTCGCCCAGACACTTGCTGCTAAAAAGCTCAGCCATGATAAGGTCGAAACTCTGATCACGCTTATCACTGTGGCAGGCATGAACATGAAATAAGAATAGCCGTAAAGTGAGGTGATCCCCGCGTATGTCACTTTGTTTGTGTCGAGAAGAAGAAATGAGAGAAGGGCTGGAATTGAGAACTCGAATAAGTAAATCACGAAGGAAACTTTTACTATTGAACTTGGGTTGTAAGAGTAACCCTCGGAGGATAGCTTTTGGGCTAGGGAACCTGCTAAGGACATTATGAAGATTAAGGTTGTTGGAACCCACATTGCTCCGTAGAGATCGGGTTTTTCTTCGAAGAACTTCTGTCTGTTAAAGGGCCAGATAGTTTTTTTCAATCTATTCTTGACAATATCCGTATCAACTTCAAAGTATACCTTAAATTCTTCCACATCAAAAAATTTCTTAGGCGGGGGAGGTAACTCACTGTCAATACTAACATTTGCAGGGTTGACCTCCTTATCAAACTGATGATAGTTCCTAGCAGCCATTTATCAATAATCCAAACAAAATTCCTTATAATATATGGGAGACCGGCCTTTTTCCATGGCAGAATGCAAAGAATTCTTCGATTTCATCGACATAGACAAGTCAGGCACAATCGACATCCAAGAGATCCAGCGTCTCCTCCGCGTGCTGAACTTCGACGACAACATCCACTTCGCAGAGAGAATAATGCTCGAAGCGAACCAAAGCGGTTCACGAGAAATCGGATGGGACGACTTCTACAGAACAGTGAACCCATCAAAATCAAGCAACTATTCAAATCAAGAAGTTCTTCGAGCTTTTCAGTTCTTTTCAGGGAAGAATTCGCCGCCAAGCAAGATTCATAAAGACCAGTTGGAAAAGGTGTTACTTGAATGTAGGTCTGAAAGAGAAGTGAAGATTATTTTGAAGCAGTTGCCTTTTGACCATCAAGGATACTTGAATTACCAGGACTTTGTTAATACTTATAACTAGTTATTTACCTTAATGTGACATCAGTTTTAAGATGAAGTCGAGGTAGGGAATGCAAAAACGCCAGCCTTTCCAATGGTCGGAGTCTTTGTAGAGGAAGACTAGAGAACTTGTGAGAGAGTTTTGAAGAAGGCTTGAGTCTAGCTCGAAAAGGTAAAGACTTAAACCCCAGGAGAAGGTGTTTAGCAGGGTGAAACTGTGGTTTTGGAGAAAGTTGTTTACTTTTAAGTAGTTGATTTTGTTGAGGTATTTTACCGTTGCTATTATGTTACGGGAGAGAAGGTAAAATGCGATTTGTGCGTTCACGGAAGTGTCTTCAAACCAGACGTACCCCGCCAAGACTCCAGCAATCGCATGATTCAAAGAGCGTTTCGTTTTAGTAATATGAGCAATAATACAAGCAAAAGATTTATAAAGTAAAGCAAAAAAGGCAAGTTTCATAGAGTGTTCTTTCGTATTTTTAAAAATCCTAATGATTTTCTGTATAGGTTTTTCATTAGAGAACAAAATGGCCATAACAAGTGAATGAGTAAATCGAACTTTCGCCCCATAAGAAAACCCATGAGTGAACCCTTTGACAGCGGAATGAAAACAATTATCATGAGCGCAGACTTTTTCCATAATTATTACTCACAAAATTTGATGACGAAGTATTTTATGTGACTGTAAAATGGCCATAAAAGTTTTTTAAAACAATTCATTTTCCTCAGCCTGCCTCTGCCCAACAAGCCCTTTCCAAGCATGAAAAACAATCCCTTTAAAAAACCCAGCAGAAAACCCAGAACTCTTAGTTTTCGCAATAAACCTGTCATATTTCTTAACCACTCCACTTCTATCCGTCTTTTTCTCAACAAAGCTTTCATGTCTCGCTTTAAAATTTTCAAAACTCTCTAAAATCATCTTCCCAATATTTTTCTTGCTAAGTAAATTCGAAGAATTTGACCTTTGATGTTTTTTTCTGTCAGTTTTAAAATCATAGGCTTGAGTCGAGTTAAGAGAAAAGTTTTTTCCTACTTTTTGAGTGAAAACAAGATTTGGATGAGAAACACTTGGACTATCTTTTCGACTTTTTTTAGCTGTTGTTACCCAGTTGTTTTGAAGGATTTCAGAAATTTTTCCTTTAGAGATGCTGTTGGTGCGTGATAAGGTCCTGTAAGAGTTGTTCTTTCCCCTTGCAGGAGAGGCGCTTTTGTTTACAGACCGAATGACTTGAGTCTCCATCATCGTCTTTTTCACAGGGTTGATTGAAAGTGAGATCTGATAGTGCATCTTCACGTAGTTCCTGATGTGGATGATGAACATCTTAATTCTTTCTACTGCTGGAGCCATCGGGTTGAAGCTTTGTTCTGCTATAAGCTTCATGATCAACTCGAATTTTGAATAAGAAACAACTGCACCTGAGTTAAGCCTTTTAAGCAACTTGTTCAAGTCAGGAGCTGAGATCAGGTCCTAGTTGGAACTTACTGGATAAATTCTTACGTTTTTTAAGAACTTCGTGAATTCTGATAGAGAAATACACCCTTCTTTCGAAGGTGTTAACTTTTGGAACAAATCTTTCAGCCTGTTTCGATTATTCAGAAGAATTCCGTCTAACTTTTCAGTCATGGAGATTTTTTTATAGGGTGTTAGTTTACTAGATAGTTCTAAATGTATTTCTTGATTATTGTAAGGATTGTCTCATGCGTGCTTGGCTTTGAGATGTAAGAAACCATGCCTGACTCGTAGCATTTTGAGATGTCTTCTTGGGAAGAGTAGGCTGTATGGGCGATTATTGCTGGGAATCTTGATATTTTTCCTTGTGAGTATAACTGGCTTATCAACCTACTCGCTTCCCAACCGTCCATCACAGGCATGCTGAGGTCCATTATGATGCACTTCAGAGGACTTCTCATCTTATCACAGCCTATTACCTTGTCAACTGCCATCTGACCGTTTACTGCTTCAATGAATTCAATGCCTTCGCCTTTCAGCAAATTGCCAAGACACATACGATTTAATTCATTATCATCGACTATCATGATTCTTGTAGGATTTCTTTCGAAAGACTTGAAATTCAGTTGTCTGAAGTCACAGCATGATGCAGATTCACAAGGAATTTCTATTTCATCATCACTCATCGGGTCTATTGAAAGACTTTTCAGGGATTTTGAGTTCGTTCTACGATGACGAGTTGTTGGAAGATCGATTTTAAAGGAAAAGTCTGAACCATGACCTAATATTGAGGTGAAGGACAGAGAGGAGTTGAAATTTTCAAGGATCTTTTGACATACATGAAGACTCAGCCCGTTTATACCTGTGCTTGAAGTGTCGCTTAACATGCTCAGCAACTGCTTCTTTCTTTCTTCGGGAATACCCACACCGGTGTCTTTCACACCGATGACGATTTGACAACCTTCTGTTCTGGCATAAAGCTTGATTTTTCCGAGAGAGGTGTACTTTAGAGCGTTGGTTAGAAGGTTGACTACCACCTTCTGGATTCGGTAGGCGTCAGTGATTACTCGCTCTGGAAGTAATGTATCGATTTTAGAGAAAATTCGCACTTTTTTGTAGACTGCTTGGAAACGGATGGTGTCTAAACACGTCCTAAGGTCTTCTTTCAAGTTCATTTCTGACTTATACGCAATAAACCTTCCAGCAGTGAGATCCGAGTAATCAAGTATATCATTAATCTGATAAGTCAACAACTTAGTACAAGTCTTAATCGCTTGCACCTTATCCTGTGCCTCTTTTTCAAACCTCTTCAACAATTCATCAGAAATGAGATTAATACAATTAATAGGTGTTCTTAACTCATGAGAAATCGATCGAATAATCAAATTTTTCATTTTATTCTCAGCTGAAATTCTTTCAAGATTAAGAATAGTAGAAACATCCTTAATAGTAATCATACAGCAAGTCTCATGTCCCCATTTTAACTTATGAGCGCGACATTCAAACTGCTTCGAGCGAATAACCATTACACCAAATGACTTTTCACTCAAATCATCAACCATAAACCTCCTGACCTCATTAATCACATTCAACTGCCCAGGCAAACTCGAATTTTCCTCTAAAGCAAAAATCGACTGGTCTCCAAGCAACTCCTTAACAATATTATTTTCAAATTTCACCTGCAAAGCCGAGTTGATCACAATGAGACCATCAGGAAAAAGTTGTAAAACATCTAGAAATTGATTACGAGCTTCTTTGCACTGTTGTTTTACTTTAAAGTTCGTGATAAGCAGCTGATTTTTCGTTGAGTCAATGTCAACTGACAGTAAAATCGTGAGAAAAGTCGTCGCGAAGACTGAGGTGGTCTTTCCAGTGACTCCAAAAATTAATGAAAAATCAGCGCTGGTGAGACAAAGCCAGACAAGCACATGTTTTACTAGAACCATTGAAACCCAGAGGTTGTTAGAGTAAATTCCAGTTTCATGAGCTTTCATAATGACTGTGGAAAGAATGCAATAAACGATTTCAATACGATTTTCTGATTTATAAGCCAAGTACTTCAGTGAGAACAGGACGAATTGCATGTGAAGGACCATGAAGGTCTTTTTAATGAAGTTTGAAGAACTGGAACATTTGCAGTGAATGAAGATCATCAGGGTAAAGACCAGCAGAAGCAAGGCTTGATTATTTCCAAAGGCCTCGTCGTATGAAGACATCAACCAGACCAACAAGCGGGCAGGGACTGAAACAATCCAAACGACGCAGAAGGTTTTTCTAAGTTTTTCGTAGTGATCTGAAAAAATTTCATCCAAACAGGACGACATTATAAACCATCGTCTTTTCGAAAAAAATAGAAAACATTCTAAAATCTTTCTTTTTTTAACACCCTAATCATAATTTAACTCTTTTTTAATATCCTGTTGGAAATGCTTCCTGAAAACTTCCTGAAATGACTTGACTTCTGTGTCTTCGGGATCATGTCAAAAGTTTGAAAAGACCCAAGTGATCGATTCGCTGAAAATGCAGAAGTTGACAAGGCAGGGGTTTGAGGACTGGACTCACATGAAGGGAACTTCGAGACTTCAGAAGCGATTCTCTTGTCATCGATTTTTTTCTGTTCTTCAAATTTGATGATTTCTTCTCTTGTGAAGCGATTGACGAACTCATCAATGGCCATTGAAGGTTCAGGGGCATAGATAACAGGTTTGTTTTTTAATAAACGAATTTTAATATTTCTCGAGCCGAAAAGGTAAAAACCTGGATCTTGCCTCACAAAAGGAATTTTTAAAGGTCGCTTTAAGTTGTTCACGAATTCAGCCATTGCGAAGTCAAGAGGGTCTCCTCTGACTGGAATGTAAAGAGGAAGCGAGTTCTGAGAAAAGAAAAGTCGCTCTCGTAAAGCGAAGTTCTCACTTTTTAACTCTCGTAAGACCTCGACCACCCTGGTTAACACGTTTTGATAATAAAGAATCGTTTTTGACTGTTCTAGAAGTTTTTCGCTGAGTTTTTCAGAGTGCTCGTAAATTGAACTATTTTCAAAAACACTCTTGAAATCGATGTCTCGCACGTTTTTTAAACAGGCTCGAGAGTCAGTGATTAAGGTTTCGAATAAGTTACTCGCGTTTTTCATGATGTTTTCGAAGTTGCCTGAAAGTTTGTTTTTTTGGTGACTGGCCTTTTCTCGGACTCCTGCTTTTTGACTTGTTAAGAAACGGGTTTCGAGTTCTTTACATTTTTTCATCCAGGTGAAAACTTCTTCTTTGTGGGATTCAGTTGATTTTTTTAAGGTTTCTTTCAGTTTTTCTATCTCCTGAAGCAGGTCTTTTATTAAATGGGAGTCGCTTTGGAAGAAATCTTTTTCTTTAAAGGTCTCTAGGGTCTTTTTAATGGTTTTTTCTTGGAAAAGATCGTTTTTCAGTTGTGAGTTCTCGAAAAGTACCTGTTCTTTTTCAGAGGTAAGAATTTCTAAAGATGATTTTAAAAAATTACCTTCTTTAAACAGTTTTGAATTCTCATTTTCCAGGTCTTTCAAAGCTTTTTCAAATGTTTTCTGCATTTGTTGATGGCCCTGTAGCTGTTTTTTCAGTTTTTTCTTAAGATTTTCAATGATCTCGTCTTTTCCCTGCAGAAGTCCTCGAGTTTCTTTTAATGATTTAGAGGCCTGGTCGAAGTTTCTCTGATCAGCTTTAAGTTTAAGCAGGTCTGCCCTAAGCAGCTGATTTTCAGTCAAGGTCTTTTCTTTCGCTGATTCTTTTGAAAGCGCCCGGGCCTTGAGTTGAACGATTTCTTTATTTTTTTCTTCTAATTGCTTTTGCAACAAGAGACTTTCCTCATTCAGGTCTTTTTTTAATTCGTTTGAATTCGCTCGAAGCTCAAGTTTTTCTGAGCTTTTTACTTGTTTTTCAGAACTTCTGATATCCAGAGATTCAAAAACCTTTAAACGAGCTGAAAGTCCTTCAACGATTGACTCGAGGAACTGAGAGTATTGAGAATGGTCTTGAAATGAACTTTGGAAGAAATCGCTCCAGTCGTTGTAAGCGGAAAAGTCTTGAAATTGATTTTTGTTGAGATTTTTCAAATTTTCTTTAAGGTCTTTAATGTTTTTCTCACTGTTTTTGAAATTTGACTGAAACATTTCTTGGACTTCTAATGAAAACTCTACGAATACGCCTTTTGTTGAGGAAAAACTGGATTTTGGGGATTTTAGGTCGAGTCTTCCTTCGAGAATTGATTTTGATTTCAAGATGAATTCGAATGAAACTTGAGAGGATTTTGATGGAATGTCTAAGGAACAGGTTGATACAGGGGAATAGAAAATTTTGGATTTTGAATGGTGTGTCAAGTTTAACTCGTCGAAGTCAAAGGAACACTTTAACAACTTTAGTTCTAGTAAAAAAGTGGACATTTATTTGTTGATTAATGATGAATTTAGCGAGATTGTTAGAGTCAGTTGGATGTTTTTTTTGAGAGAATTCTTAGCGAGGAGTTGAAGATTTAGAGAAAATTTTTGCTTTTCATGTGGATTGAAAAAGGTTATTGTTGAATTGGAAAGTGATAAAATTGTACCGGTTTATATTTTAAGTATTTATATATTCTTAAAGGTTGTTAGATGTTTTAGGGTAAATTACAAGAAAATAAATATAAAATCAGTAAAATTTTGAAATTTTTAAGTATTTCTCCCAAGTATAACTCATTCCTCTAATCCTAATCCTTTAAATCAAATAAACTAACCTAACCTTACAATATTCCATATTAAAATAAAAGGCAAGTCTGAGTACTACAAAGTCTACTACACCCATTCCTTTCTTTAACTCTCTGAACATCAGGTAAAATATCAAATCCTTTATGACTTTCCAACATCCTTTTCTTTTCTTCTTCATTTCTTTCCCAGTCCTCATTAATCTGGTGATCCCAAGCTTTCCCCTCATGAAACTCTTCACTTCCACTACATTTCCCAACTAAAAACTCAGGATCCTTCACAATTTCAACAGTATCAAAATCCTGAGGAAGATGAACAAATGCAGGTTTAACTTGACTCTTTCTTTTTTCAAAAGAAATAACAGAAACATTGACTCCATTTTCACCAATTACTTCAATAAGATGATCAAGTTCAAGTCTAGGAATTTCATCAGTATCGACATCATTCTCAGAAAATCCAAGAACTGGAGATTTTTCAGGACTTGACAAGTTAAATTCAATAAAACCATTTTTAGGACTTTCCAATTCAATCTTTTCAGGCGAATTTTCATTTAAAAAAAACACTTTTTCAAACAAAGGCCGCAAAAACTCTTCTTTTGATAAACTTTTAAACTGATTCAAGTCGATTTTCTCAAAATTCATTAAATTTTTTTCACAGTTCTCTGAATAAAAAACGCTTCGAAAGTAAAGAAGTTCTTCGACGGTTTTTACAAGTTTTATCAGATCTACTCGAGAAATGAAACCTGTATTGTCTTGATCTGAACATTTAAACATTAACTCCAGTTGGTTGTTTATTCCAAAAACTAACAAAACTAGAGAAATTTTTACTGAAAATACTTGAAGAGAGTCATTCCCCTGTTGATCAAAAACTGAGAAAAATTGAATCGTTTTTTGACCAGGCCACTGAAAATTTTTAGAAAAAAAATCAGAAAAAGTTGATCTGGTGATTTGACTGAAGTTTTCAAAGATTTCTAAAGAATTTAGGATGATTAAAGCTGTGTCTCTTGAAATTGGTCCAATTGTTTCTCGTGCTTCTCGAAGGGTCTTTTCCCGGGTCTTAATTTCGAGTTGATCATCGAAAACTGGCTTTATGTTAAGTTTGAATAAAGACGTGTAACTCGGCTTGTTTAAGCATTTTTTTATCAACTTTTCAATTGGAACTTTTTCGAGTTTTTGTAAAAGTTTTAGTTTTGCTGAAGTTGCTGAAACTTTTAATAATTCTAAAGTTTTCTCGGTTTTTATGAGTTTTACCTCGTTTTTTAAAGAATTTCGGAAAAATCTTTGGTTTTTTCCTAGCAAGGCTAGTGCAAAGAGAATGATGAAATCGAAACCTTGGATTAAAAGACAGTCGAATACTCGTAAAAAGTCACTTGTTAATAAAGTTGATGAAAAAAGTGAAGTGAACCAACTGTCTGCTAAACTTTTCATTAAAAAGTCAAAAACTTCTGAACTTGGCTTTGATGATGATTTTTCTTTTAGTTTTATTGACAAGTCTTCGAGGATTTGAGGTCTGAGTTTTTTAGCGAAGTCGGAAAATAATTGAGTTTCTTCTCTTCTGGGTAAAAAACCACCAGAGTTACTAAAAAATCCCTAAATAACTTAAACCTGTGGATAAACCTCTTGATAAAGGTGAACCAAAATCACAAAAACATCAGACTCAAGTGAAAAAACCGTAAAAAGTCGAATAGATATCTGAACCAAATCAATAGTATACAAGAAATTCGGTAACCTCAACAGAAAAACATTTAAAACATTCAAAATCTTAGCAGATTTATCAGAAGTCTCAAAAAAGCTATTCACAACTTTAGCAACATCTCTCTTAACCCTTCCAAAAATCTCAGAACTCAAAAATTTTCCAGTTTTCTGTCGATTGAAAAAATCAAGAGCATCATTCGACAATACAGGATCAACCAAAGCTACCCAAATCCTGTTTAACCCTTACATCGGCCTTTGATTTCCAGGGTTATTTAAAGTAAGGTTCGATTTCTTCAATATTTCAATTCTCTCCTTTCGATTTCCATCAAAATTCAAGAAATCATTCCAAGTTTTAAAACTTTTCATAGCTATTTATCGAGTATTTCTCAATAATTATCGATAATTAATCACCATTCAAAAAACCTGACAACTTTTGCCACAATTGCAATTTATTCCTTTTCTTTCAGATTCTTCTCTTCCAAGGCTATCCTCAAGTCTTTTGATAGTATTTTTCAGTTCTGAGTTGAGACTTGCCTTGACTTTGAGTACTTCATGAGTGTGTTGCATTTCGAAGTCAAGCTTAGAAATGTCTTGCTCCATCATCTTCACCTGTTGAATTAATTGGCAGTGAATACATTCGCCCTCTGCCTTGTGGATGAAAAGGTCTGAAGAGGAGAAGGGACCATTGTTGAGATTAAGCTCTTGCATTAGCTCTTGCATTAAAGCTCGTTCGACTGACTGAATCTCTACTGTTTCAGCTTGGTTCACCGTGCCAAATGAAGAATTTTCAGGATTTGACAAGTTTCTTGAGTGATTTTCACGGATTTCTACTTGAGAAGTTTCTTTTCTTCCTTCAGTTTTCGTCTGCATTCTTAATAAATGAAGTTGAAATGTTTTCGATATCTTCTTTAAAGCTAACAATAATCATCTTGAATAGGTTTAAACTATTTCTTAACGGAAATGAACTCATCGTTTATCAAAGAAGACTCAAATCAAAAGCGGTCGATTTACTCAGAGATGAAAAGAAAGATCATTGACCAAAAAGCCTTGATACCCAAGAACCTAAACATCCACAGAAGATCCACAAAGCACACACGAGTTGAAAAGTCTTTTGAAGATGCTTACAATTGTTCTCCTCGCAGTCGAGTCGCTAAAATGAAGGCAGCTCGAAAACTTTCACAATCAAGACCTTCTTCACAGGTCCTTATCACTTCAGAGTCTCCGAACTGTGCAAGAACGAATAGAAAGTTCTTGTTTAATAACAACTCTAATGCTCAAAATGAGATGCTTGAAAGGATGTCGAATCTTTGTCAGAAAGAAAGAGCGAATACGAATAAACTTTTAAGTCAAATGAGTGGCTTTAGGAAGATTATTGAGAATGATTTGAATGCTTTAGGTCAATTTAAAGGAGAGGAATGTAGACATGCGAGAGGTTCGAAGATATTGAAAGAAAACGTGATATAAAATAATTAAATGTTCTAATTAGCTAGGAGATGAAACCGTCTGGCATCAGCTCTTCTAGAGGCATGTTTCGGTCGTAGTTGTATTTTTTTAGTTCTGCTGGACCTAAGACTTCATCGTCTATAAAGAAGTTTCCTGAGACTTCAGATGATGCGCTTGTTAGGATTAGGTAGGAGGCGTCTGAAATTATTTCATCTTTTCTTGATCGTTTTAGTGACTCTTCACCGCCTAACACATACTGAATCGCTGCAGTTGCAATATAAGTTCTAGGCCACAACGCATTTATACCAATTTTCCCTTTATACTCTTCAGACATGCCCAAAACACACATGCTCATTCCATACTTAGCCATAGTATAGGCCACATTCGGAGCGAACCACTTGGCTTGCATTGAAAGTTGAGGAGACATGTTAAGAATATGAGGATTTTCTGATTTCAACAAATGAGGAATGCAAAGTTTCGATACTAAAAACGTGCCACGGGTGTTAATTGAATGCATCAAGTCAAATGATTTCATAGTTGTCTCTGTTGTTGGCGTTGGAGATATGGCTGAAGCGTTGTTTACTAAAATATCGATCCCTCCAAAGGTTTTAACTACTTTTTCAATCGCTGATGCTACCTGGTCTTCGAATCTGATGTCGCATTGGATTGGGAGAGCCTTGCCTCCAAGTTTTTCTATTTCTGAAGCAGCGGTGAATATCGTTCCTTCTAGCTTTGGATGAGCATTCGATGTTTTAGCTAGAATAGCGATATTTGCACCATCCTTAGCAGCTCTTTTAGCTACTGCCAACCCAATTCCTCTGGAAGCTCCAGTAATTACAAGTGTCTTTCCCTTAAGACTCCCAACTTTCCTAAAAGATCTGGGTTCAACATTTTTCAACACCCAATAACTCAGATTTGGTCTGAGATGATTTTTCAGAAGGTCGAGTCTTTCCATTTTCAATTGAATTGAATCGCTAAAATAATAATTAAATAGATGACCTAAATTTCACTTAAAATAAACAAAAATTGTAAAAGTTCGATGCAGAGAATTTGAACAGAACCTTTATTAGTAAAATTTCAAGCCTAAAGTAAAATTTTTCTGACATTTTTCGAGAAATTGTTAAAAAAGTTGATTTTTTATCATATTAAATTCCATTTGTCAGGATGAAAGAATTAGATTTAAAATTACTTAAAAATTGATTAATATATCTACCTGAAACATTTAGAAGAAAAAATTCTTTTAGTTGCCGACTCGTTTGATTGAAAAACGCTCGAATCCTTGGACTCTAAATTAAATTAAATATCGAAAAGTTGAAATCATTGGCCGTACATCCAATAATGGCTTATCAAGGAGACCATCTAAAACCCAAGGCCTGTTAAAACGTTCACCAGTAGGTCGATAAATAATCTGTAAGTCTTCCAAACGATTAATCATCCCTTCCAGATAATTAGAATAAATTCCAGGGTGTATCCGACACGACCCATTGCCGTATTAAAGTGATCACTTTAATTAACCTGCCCATCTCCAAATAAGTTGAAACAGTTTTCCCTTCCCCAGCTGTTTCAATCCATCTAAACTCTCTCCTTCTATAAATTCCAACCTTCCCAAACAATCCCTTCATCCCCTTCACTCTAAAACCCATTCCATTCTTCAATCAGCTTTCCCAAACCCATTTTCCCATCAAGATTCCGATCGATCCCCAATAAAGACTTCTTGTCACCAGAAGGAAAATTAAACAAGTAAATCAAATGACTCCCATTTCTTCATTTCAATTTGAAATCCAGGCTTTCCTTATAAAAAATATGTGGAGTATATTTAGTTTACTCGTCCTTTCGACCCATCTTGCCTTGGGATGGGTTTCCGGAGGTGACAAAACCGATTCAGCCTACCTGGCCTTGAACAGACTGACAGTTTCAAGAGAAACTGACGCGAGACCTCTGAGAATTCAGTTTGACTTGGACCCAGCAGCGACTCAGGCGAGTGACTCAGTCTCACTATCGGACTACCCTGATATCACAAATATGATTGAAAGTGTCCAGACTTACTTTTTGAATACATTATGTTTAAAGCGAGTCATCGGAAATATCGAAATCACTGAAGCCACTTGCATTGGAAATGGAGTCACTGTCAATCCAAGAGTCTACTCTGGAGCTGATGTTGTCATCATTGTCAGAGGGACTAATTCGGCTTCGAATAATAATGGGTTTAGTCAAGTCGCCTTTTTGGAAGCAGGATCTAAGAATCAGCCACTTGTGGGAGTTATCTCGATTAATAAAGCACTTTTTGATAGTGAACCGGATTTTATGAGGAAGTGGATGTTTTTGGCGCATTTGACTATTCATGTCTTGGGATTTTCTGAAAAACTTTACCCTCAATGGGTTGTGAATTTTAATTCGGATGTGAAGTTGGGAGAGATTAATATTTGGCAAGAAATTACGATTAGAGGAATCAAGAAGAAAGCGATTATCACGACTAATGCCTTGAATGCTGCCAAGGCGGCATTTAATCATCCGGGAATGCTGGGAGTGGAACTTGAAGAAGACTTGATTTCTGGATATAGAAGTGAACATTGGGATGCGAGATTATTGTTTAATGATGTGTCTTGTGTTAGGTCTCATTCTGAAATGATCATTTCTACTGTTACTATCGGTTTACTTGTTGATAGTGGATGGTATTTAGACTGTAAGAATTGCAAAGGAACACCACCGATTTTTGGGAAAGAATATGGGTGTTCATTCGTCGAGCAACCTTGCATAAACTCAGCAAAATCAAACAACCACGCAAACCTATGGTGCACATCATCAGAGACCGGTATCTGCGACGCATTTAGCCTAAACAAAGCGAGTTGCAGTCCAATAAATCCAGTGAACCACCCATACCAATTAATCCCCTTAAAAGCAGAGGAGTATTTCGGCAACCCCTTCACAGGTGGTAGCGACCGTTTCACTGACTTCTGCCCTTACCCGATGCCTTTAAACAACGGAAACTGTCGACGAGCGAATTCAAGTCCAGGTTTCGGAGAGACTTACGGGATGAACAGCAGATGCTTCGAGCACACCTTGGAACTCGGAGTTTCCGGGAAGTACTTAAGCAGCGTCGCCAGTTGTTTTGATGTAAAATGCAACAGTGACGGAACCACTGAAGTCAACATAGGCGGTCAAAAGGTGACCTGCCCTGCTGCTGGAGGAGTAATCACTGTACCTTTAGCGATTTCTAATAGTGGATGGCTTCGATGTCCTTCAAGTTCTGTCATTTGTGGAAATTTACCTTGTTTAAATGCTTGCAATGGAAAAGGATGCTGTAATAATGGAGTTTGTAACTGCTTTGATGGGTGGAGAGGAGTGGATTGTAATGAAAAGTGCCCTGATAAGTGCCTGGTTTGTCCTTTAGGAGATTGTGTTGAATGTGCGGCAGGATATTATCTTGATCCGGATACTAAGAACTGTCTTAAGTGTAAATTTTGCTGCCTTACTTGTAATAATGCGGATTCTTGTTTAACTAGTAGGCCTGATTGCAATGGTATCAGCCCGATTTGTGCTTCTAATTGTCATGATTGCCTTACTCCTGGCACTTGTGGTAGTCCTGATCCGGGATTTTGTATTGATAAAATCACTTCTGTTATAAAAACTTGCTGTGATGGATGCCAAACTTGTGCTGCAGATGATTGTTGTAATTGTCTTGAATGCCTTCCTGGATATATGAAGACTTCAATAAATACTTGCACTAAAAGTTGTGTTGTTAATTGTTTGACTTGTCAATCTACGACTTCGTGCTTTGATTGTAAAGCTGGATTCAATCTCACACCTGATGGAAGATGCCTTAGATGTCCAGATGGATGTGTTGATTGCGTGAATAAGTGTGATTCTGATTGTACGGTTTCAGGTTATGACTGTTCGATTCAAAGTGAATGCGATGATTATTGTTATGGATGCGCAAAAGTAGAGTGTACGGCTTGCAAAAGTGGATTCAGAATGACTTCAGACAAAAAGTGCCAAAGGATCTGTCCTCTTAATTGTGCTGCTTGTGACAAGAACAACAATTTAATATGCTTAAAGTGTAGCAGTGGTTTCTTTTTGAACAACATCAACTCTCCACCAACTTGTGACCCATGCGAGACTTCATGTCTAACATGCACTTATGTCTCTGAAACAACAACAAACTGTCTCACTTGCCGAAGTGGATTCTTTTTAAGGCAGCAGATCATAGGTGGAGTTTCAGAGAATGACTGTGTTGATTGTGAAACTGGATGCTACTCTTGTGTAGATGAAAACTCTTGTAATGGGTGTGTGGCGCGTTTCTATCTCAAAAATTTGCATTGTCATAGGTGTGAGTATGGATGCAAAATATGCACTGATGAATTTGCATGTTCTCAAGCTGATCCTGGATTTTTTGTTAAGAATGATGGACATGTTGCCAGATGTCATAAAAGCTGCGCCACTTGCGATGCTGACTTGATATGTAATACTTGCATGGCAGGTTTCTTTTTCTATGAATGTTCAAGTGAAAACTGTCTTTGCCGTGACTGTGAAGATAACTGTGCCTATTGTTCGTCACCAACTGAATGTATTGTTTGTAGATCTGGGTACTTCTTAAATGAAGTTAATCGCTGCATCGTCTGCGACTATTTTTGTAGTTCCTGTGAAATGGCTGGAAAGTGCTTATCATGCAGATGGGGATATTATTTAAAATCTGATAAAACTTGTGGAAAGTGTGATGTTGGTTGCCAATACTGTGTTGATTTTGAGCATTGCAAACTTTGTCTTGGAGGTTATTATCCAGACGAATACTTCTGCAACCCATGCCCTAACAAATGTGCCTTTTGCTGGTCTCCAAGCCAATGCTATTCCTGCTTGATTGGCTGGTGGTTAAATAAAGATACATCAGTCCCAACATGTGAAGCATGCCCAACAACTTGCGTCAGATGCAATAGTCCAACAGACTGTGTTCTTTGCAAGAGGACTTACTTCATTAGCTCAGGAATTTGCGCAAAATGTGGACAAAATTGCGCTTTTTGTACATCAGAGCTGATCTGTACTATTTGTGAAAGTGGTTTCTTCCTCGATATTGATAGTACTTGTAAGCCTTGCCAAGGTGGTTGTTTAGACTGTTGTGATGCATCTACATGCATGAAGGCCAAGAATGGCTGGTGGCTCCAATACTTTCCAAGTATTTACACTGACCCAACAAGAGATGCAGCAATCGGTTCAGGAGTAAATTCAAATATGCTCGGTAAATACTTCGCTTCCCCTTGCGGGTATAAGTGCATCAGTTGCATGAACCTTACAGACTGTGGATCATGTTCAAGAGGCGCTTATTTAGTTGATGATAAAGAATGCAAAGATTGTGAATTTCCTTGCTCACAGTGCAGATCAAAGACTGAATGTATTTTATGTACCTCGAAGTATTACTTGAAAGACACTTCTTGCTTACCGTGCTCTGAAAATTGCAATGCATGTACTGAAACTGAATGCACTGCTCCTAAAGCTGGATATTATGTCGACCCCAATAATAAGTTTAAGGTCTTGGTATGTGGGCCTCCTTGTTCAGCATGTGTGGGAATTGGAGAGAATGATTGTATTACTTGTGCTGGAAGCAATGGAAGAGTTTTGGAGACTGAAGTTCGGGTCTCTGCAACTGTATTTAGTTATAAATGTGCACCTTGTGACACTGGATGCAGGACTTGCAATCCTAGGAGTTTATGCATTACAGCCATGTCTTCTTATTACATTGCCCCATTAGCCCCAACAGCTCCAACTACACCCCCACCAGTAGCCCCACCTGCTGCTCCAACAGGGACATCATCAGGAACATCACCATCAGCCCCATCAGGCTCGGGAACCACTGCCCCTACAGCCAACTCGGTCCTGAAGTGCCCAGCGACTTGCACTAATTGTGTGTTAAAAGACTCTGTCGTTACTTGCACATCATGCATCACTAGATATGGAATCCAAGGAAATGAGTGTCTTGCATGTCAAGATCCTAATTGTCTCAGCTGCTCTCCCACAAATGTTTGCACAGTATGTGCTGCAACATTTTATGTTAACAATACAGCAGGGTGCTCGAAATGTGCTCCTCCTTGTTATACCTGCAAAAGTGATGTATTATGTATGACATGCATAAATACTTTTTATCTTCCTGACCCTAAAGTTCCTTCAGTTTGTAGCAACTGCATTACAAACTGTGTTAGATGCACAGCAGGTAATAATTGCATTCAATGTGCATCCAAAATGTACTTCGACTCAACTTTAATAGCCTGTCAACCCTGTCCAGCAAATTGCACAGCCTGCAAAGAAACAGTATCAAAAGATGCAAACGATAACATCATTAAAACAGTCGAATGCACGGCTTGTGCATCACGATGTGCATTAGATGGATTATTATGCAAACCATGTACCAGTCCTTTTTGTACCTCTTGTAAGCCGATAGGAGTGTGTGCAGTGTGTCAAGGTGGTTACTACCTGGATGATTCAACTAAAGATTGTTTTAAATGCATAGCTCCATGTGGAAATTGCCTTTCGAGCACTTATTGTCTGAGTTGTGCTGGAGCTTTCTTCTTGGATGCTAATACCCCGGGAAGCTGCAAGGCTTGTTTAACAAACTGCTATCGATGCACATCAACTATGGACTGCAGTTCTATTAGAGGAGGTTATTATCTATCAGCAGGAGGATCTTCGTTGGCAGCAATTATAATTTGCCCTGCAGCCTGCACAGCTTGTAAAGAAATCATCATTGACAACTTAGTTTACGTCAATTGTACAACTTGCCGATCACCTTACATTCAAACTGCTACTTCAGTCCCTGGTATCTTCAAATGTTGCATGAACGGATGTTCGACATGTGAAAATAAAATTACTTGTGATTCATGTTTAACAGGCTGGTCTCCTAACAGTGCTAAAGTCTGCTTCAAGTGTTCAAACTTTTGTGATACTTGTTTGTCATCTATTCGATGCTCGAAATGCTCAACTGGTTACTTACCTGTCACTGCCAGTGGACAGGTTTATTGTGCACCTGAAAAATGTAAGGATTCTAATTCTACTCAATATTGCTGGACTTGCAAACCTGGATTTTTCTGGAAAGATGGAGGTATTTGTGATGATTGTCCGGAAGGTTGTACTTCTTGTAATTTGGATGTTTGTCAAGGTTGTAAATATGGATATTATATTGCAGGAAGGCAGTGCTGGAAATGCAAAGACGTATGCAAATCATGTGATAATGCAGAAAGATGCGCAGACTGCATCGATGGTCTAATCTTCATTCCTGAAACAGGAGCCTGTGTTGCACCAGGTACACCTCCTCCATCATCAGGCTGTCCTGACGGAAACTACAAAGATGCTCAAGGTTGCCAAGCATGTCCAACCGGATGTTCAAAATGTTCAAGTTACTGGAAATGTTTAGAAAGTCTTTCAGGTTTCTGGCTCTACGAAAACGGATGGGATACTTACGCCTGTCCTCAAAACTGTTTAATTTGCAACCCATCAACTACAGTTCCCCACAACCTATGCTGGAACTGTAAGAAAGACTATTTCAGAGAAGGCACCAGTTGCATCGACTGCCCAGTTGAATGCTCAGAGTGCAATAACGACGTTTGTGCAGCATGTAAGCCAGGATTTGACTTTGAAGGAACAAAATGCAAAGCGATTCCATCTTAGGAGTAATAGTTAGATATTCTTAAAATTATTCAATAAATCCGTATTAAGGTTTAATGTTGATATTTACTAACCAAAGAATCAATTGACTTTTCCAAGAAAAATAAACTGTGAGACCCTCTTGCTATAGGCGAACTATTCACGTAAAGCATGGCTGTAGCTTTAGCAAGGTTCTGGTCAATCGCGAGGACATCAGTGAAAATATCAACATATTGACCCTTTGACGCTGCTGCGTAAAATGAAACTGAAAGTTCAGTGGATATTGCAATTCGCTGTTGAGGGTCTAAAGTCCAGGTATGTATCGTTGTCAGACAATCAATCAAAGTACTGTAAGCTCCTCCATGCATAGTCAAGTGAACATTACAATTACTTTGTTTGATCTCAAGTCCAAAGTGCATCAATTCTTTATCTTTCTCTTTAAAAATTCCATGAAAATTCACCTGTCCACAGATCTCTGTATCAAAAAGTTTAACCTTTGAAGTTTTCAACATTTGAAGCAAGTGATTCACTCGATCTGCCAACATTATAATAAACTATTCCTGAACCATTCTAATTAATAAGACCTTCCCCAAAGTACCCTCTTCGTAGCGTTAACTCCACAATTAAAGCACTTGGTTCCTTCTGCAATCAAATCCTGTTCAAAAGGAATACAAAGAGTTTTAGCGGCTCCAGTATAATGTTCACCATCATCATGTTTACTCTCTTCCGCAGACCTCTTCTTAACAGCTTCTTCACAAGCATTTTGTTCACACCAAGGAGTCAAAACCAAATTTTTTCCATTCAAAGCAACTAAAAAGTCCTGCCAAAGATCAACTTTAATAACTCGCGATTGCATTAAATTTTTTGCATTATAAAACATTTCTGCCTGTATTTCTTCAAGCATCGCTGGAATTTTGTCTAATTCAGATAAATTCAAAATAGTCACCTTTTTGTTAAACCTCGCGACTATCTTACAAGAGTTGCTTTGAAGGTCCTTTGGTCCGAATTCGAGTCTTAGAGGGACTCCCATCAACTCCCAGTGATTGAACTTCCAACCTGGGTGGTAATTATCTCGTTCATCAATATCTGCTCGAATTGAGAGAGCTTTTAGAGAAGAGACGATTTCTTGAGACTTTTTCAGGACTTGGTCTGTTTCTTTCTTGCTGGGAATGGGAATCACGATGACTTGCGTTGCGGCTACTCGGGGTGGAAGGATCAGGCCTTTGTTGTCGCTGTGCCACATGACCATCACTCCGATGCTTCTTGTTGTCAGTCCCCAGGAGTTTTGCCAGGCGTATTGTCTTTTGCCTTTTTCGTCTTCGAACCAGATTTCAAACATTTTGCTGAAGTTTTGACCTAAACAATGAGATGTTGCACATTGGATTCCTCTTCCGTTTGTTGGGATAAAACTCTCGATTGTCGTGGTGTAGTGACCTCCTGCGAACTTTTCTAACTCACTTTTTTGACCTTTGATTACGGGAACTGCTAGAAGGTCTTCGTAGACTTGGGCGTATAGGTCCAGGATCTGTCTTACTTCAACTGCTGCTTGTTCAAGAGTCGAGTAAGCCGTGTGCCCTTCTTGCCAAAGGAATTCCCTAGTCCTCAAGAAAGGAGTAGGATGTTTGAACTCCCATCTCACAACATTACACCACTGATTAAGTTTAAGCGGTAAGTCCCTATGACTTCTAATCCACTTGGCAAAAGCAGGATACATGATAGTTTCAGAGGTTGGTCTGATAGCAATAGGTATTTCAAGGTCAGAAGTGCCAGATTTAGTGACCCATGCGACTTCAGGAGCGAATCCTTCAATATGACTTTTTTCAGTACTAAGAGCTTTTTCACTAACAAACATAGGAAAATACGAGTTTTTTACTCCCAGTAGTTTTATATCATGATCGAATTTCTTTTGGACTTCTTCCCAAATTGCATAAGCCCAGGGTCTAAGGATATAACACCCAGAGACATCATAATACTCAATAAGTCCACCCTTTGTAATAACTTCAGAATACCACCCACTGAAGTCTTTTTCCTTTTCAATAGTAACACCCAGCATATTATGTTCATGTTCTTCTTTTTTCACCTCTTCCTCTTTTTTTCCTTTACCTTTCTCTCCTTTATTCCCCTTTTCACTTTTTTCACCTTTACTAGGATTTTCTTCTTCTTTCCCTTCTTCAGTGAAATCAATGACTTGAGCCTCTTTTCCTATATTTTGCAGGAACTTTAAAAGGTCTTGTGAAGATATTGCAGTTGAAGCAGTGTTCACCATTGGGTGCACAATGACTTTTTCAACACCTAGAACTGCCTTGTCTAGCAAAAACTTAACAACTGAGCCGTGGTCGTTTGCAAGTGCGAATGGGTTGACGGCCCCTGCCATTACTTGAAGATGTTCTTGAAGCTTTGGTGCTGGGGCTGCCCTGACTCCTGAAGCACCAACTCCAAGTATTTTTCCTAAAGTCTTGTATGGAGTTTCAGTATTGTGAAGAGCGGATAACAAGTAGTAGTTGTCCTTTTTGTCTTTTATGTAAAGGTTCTTCAAAAATGCGCCGTCTAGAGAACCACAGACATCTAGGCCTTCTTTTACTGTCTTGATTTCCACGTGTTCTGTTGTGGTGAAAGGAATTGATAGGGATGTTAAGAAGTGTTCTACTTCTTCTCGGGACCTCAGAAATACCTTTTCCATACTAAGCTTTCTTATTATAAGCATGGATTGGCTAATATTTGTTAATGGATTGACTTGACTGGTTAAGTGGATTAGATTTGGGAGTGAAGGATTTGAAAGGATTTGTTTTGTGAGTTATGGTGAGGATTGCTGTAAGTTTTACTTAACCAGCTAAATCTAAAAATTTTATCCTTCAAGTACTTTCATTAAAACTTCAAGTAATCACTATCTCCAAAAGCTAATCCTAAAGTTCCTTACATGAAAATTCAATAAACTTCCAATAATCAAAGATAATCCCTACAACCCTCCACCTACCCCCAATCCCAACTTCCAAAAATGACCAGATATCAACAGTACCCCAAAAATCCTCCATAATCTTTTAACTATAATCCCATCCAACTTCTCTCAAAAAGTATAATTATAGAACATCTAGAACTATAAATATGAGCAAGGCAATAATCGAGCTCGAAGACGGCTGGGGGCAAGTAACAGAAAAAGGTATCAACCATCTGATAAAATTCCTAGAAGGCGACGAGCACGCAACATTCACCCGGAAGCTTTACTCCGAGTTATACACAATCGTGTACAACATGTGCACCCAACAACGTCAAAAGAACTTCACAAAGCAGATCTACGAGCGATACGGAGAAACTCTTGAATCTTACATATCCAGTTACCTGATCCCTTCACTGACAACTCAAGATTCCTCATTGACTTTCCTTACAAGTCTACGAGTTTCTTGGGACAAGTACCAGAAAATGACGAAATGGTTAAAGCACTTCTGTCAATACCTCGACCGTCATCATGTGACTCAAAATAGTCTTCCCGGTCTTCAAGAAGTAAGCAACTCGAAGTTTTTAGCTTTAGTAGTCGAAAAGCGCAAGGACCAAATCACTTCGAACTTCAAAGAACTCTTTGAAAAGGACCGAAAAGGTGAAGACCTTGACCGTGAAATCCTTCGAGATGTCTTCCGCATGTTGCAGAGTCTTGACCAGTCGAAACTTGAGTCATCGCGAGTGTGTCCTGAAATCGAGCAGCATATCATTGAACAGACAAGCGACTTCTTCTTTAGAATCAGTTCCGCTTGGCTTACGGATGACGGCTTGCCTGATTATCTTAAAAAAGCTGAGGATTACTTGAAACTTGACCGTGCAAGGACTTTGTTTATCATGAATGAAGCTGCTACTGTTAAAGTTGAGAATAAGTTCTTGGAAGTCGTTATTAAGAATAATATTCAAAAGTTACTTGAAAAGGAAACTGGAATGAATTATTTACTTAATCATAACCTTCGACCTGACCTGCTTAGATTACATGTTTTAACTGCAAGTATTTCAATATGTAAGGAAAAAATCGCGGTTTTCTTAAAAGATTTCATTAAATCTGAAGGTGAAAATGTGATTGAGGAAAAAAAAAGTAAAAGTGAGGCACTTGCTGAAGAAAAAAAAAAAAAAGGCGAACCTGTGAAAAAAGACTCTCCAGAAGACCCAGACCTGGTGAAAAACATGATCAAGTTATTAAAAAGATTTAAAAGTTTACTCGAAGAAAGCTTTAAAAACGACTCATTTTACCAGAGGTCGATAAATTCAGGCTACAGCGACGTGATCAACAAGCGTATCGGAAAGCACACCTTCGCTGAAATCCTCGCTTGTTACCTAGACAAACTTCTAAAAAAGTCAAACAACCGTATGTCCGACCAAGAGATAGAAGAAGAGCTAGTAAACGTGATAAGTGTCTTCGAGCACTTAGAAGACAAGCAACTTTTCGCAGAGATCTTCAAAAACCAGCTAGCAAAACGTCTTCTAAACGACCAAAGCGCGAATTCCGATGCAGAACGTTCAATTATTTCAAAGATGAAAATGATCTGTGGGTCTAACTTCACCAATAAAATGGAAGGAATGAACAATGACTTGAAATTAGCAGAAGAGATTTTAAACAAGTTTCAAAGTAGTCAAGTCCACAGGTCTGAACTCGCCATTGAATTCAAGGTGCAGGTCTTGACCAACAGTCACTGGCCTGCTTTCAAGAACAACGCCGTTAAACTACCTCAGCAGATGCAAGACTCAGTTGACCGCTTTCGGGACTTTTTTTCTTTGAATAATCCACGAAAGAAGCTTTTGTGGATGATCAGTCTTGGAACTCTTGAAATAAGTAAAACTTTTGATTCAGGGACTTATGACTTTTTGTGCTCTTTAAATGAAGGACTTACTTTAATGCTTTTTAATGAAACTCCGAGACTTAGTTTTCAGGAAATTCGTCTCCAGATGGGCTTTGATCATGATTTTTGTAAGAAAATTTTAAATGTTTTTTTGAATCGCAAACATAAAATACTGGAAAAAGTTAAGGATGACGGGAAAAAAGCCTGTGAAGATGATGTGTTTCAGGTCAATCATGCATTTAGAAGTCAGACGAAAAAGGTTAAACTTCCGATTCCTTCACAGGATGAAAACTTTGAAAAGGAAAAAGTTGCTGAAGATAGAAATCATGCGATTGATGCGAGTATTGTTAGGATTATGAAATCAAGGAAAAGTTTGGCACATAATGCTTTGATCACGGAAGTTATAAGTGTCTTGCAGATATTTCGTCCTCAGATACGTGATATTAAACAGAGAATTGAAAATTTGATATCTCGGGAGTTCTTAGAACGTGATCGGAATGATCATAACTCATATAACTACTTAGCTTAATATTATAAGAAACGCATTAAAAAGGCTAAAATTCGCACGTAGTAGTCAGAAGGCGGTACACAACTAACTTCTTCTCGTGAAAAGATCTTCTTAATCCTAGCCTCAGCGCTTTTTTTCAAATTAAACTCCTGAAAAAAGTCGATAATTCCAACCAAAACAGGGTGTTGCGAGCCATTCACCAGATACCTAGAATGTCCATAAAGTTCCATATCATCTAAATCAACAACCAAGACCGAATAATCCATGACTTCCAAGTCCCTCAAGACCATTAAATCCTCTCTAAGCACTCTAAGCAAGTCAGTCTTGCAAGGTTCTTCCAATCCGCGAAACCTTTCAACAAAATCCGCATCTTTCAATGTATTCAAATCGCCAGTGCGATTTGCAGTGACATATCCTTTAAGGTCATAAACGAAGCACCTGCAATTCTTCGGCACAATTCTCTCCATCATGACAAAACTGACATCAGCAGGACGTGATTTAAACACGCCTAACACCCTGACGAGTTTCGAGTCACTTTGTTGAATGCGACTTGTGTAGTTTTTCAGCATTTTCGATAGAAAAGTTTTCCTTTCTGAGCGTTTTATGGTCTTGATAATGATTCTTCCGTCAGAAGATGTGAAGAAAAAACTACTGGACTTTCCACCTTGATTTGTTCCTTCTACTTTGATATTGGTGAAGTTATCACTGTCAATTAAAGAGCTGCAGATGTTGGCAGATGAAAAACCTGCTTTTTTCCTTATAGAATGAAAAACACTTGGAAAGTACTCAATGATTATGCTGTTGTCTTTGTATACTGATTAGTCATTACACGTCTTTATATACGGCACTGATGCTGCAAGGGCTTGATAACGCTCAGCTGAGTAGCTAATAAGAAACTTTTTATCATAAAACTCAAGATTTTCCTCTTTAAACCTGATAAAAAGTGTGATAAGCAGCTCGGCTACTGTCTTTCTTGTCAAATTATCAAATAAAAGGCTTAGGTTCCAAATATTCGACCTGTAAAAGTTCACTTCTGAACTTTCATCTTTTATTTCTTCATATGTGAAGTCAATCAGAGGTGGCTTCTTTGAACGTCTAAGTTTTTTCTTTAGTTTTAAGTACAAACTTCGACTTAATAAACGAGAACCACTTAAAACGATTCCAGAACAGGCGCCGATTGCGGCGCCGATGTGAATGTCAAGTTCTGTCACGTCTTTAAACAGCTCGATGAAGGTAAAAATGTTGGAAACTGCAAGAGTCGAAGCTACTAAAAGGTTGCTGATTGACAAGCCGATCATTAAAGGCTCGAAGGATTTTGTGGCACTTTTAATACTGAGAATTGAAAAAGCTAAAATCAGTGGAAAGTTCAAAACTATTGGAAAAAGTGCGAAGTAATGACCTTTTGTATCTTTTTTAATGAAACAGCTTTCATAGGAAGTCGCGCCGAAGGACTGAAGACCTCCAATGAGACCTGTTAAAATACTTGCAGTGATCCAAGAAGACAGATGATAGATTTTTAGTCTTCTTGAATAGGATGTGTTTGTTATTTTTCTTACTTTAAGACATACTTCGATTGAAAGGCAGGTGTTGAAGTTCCAAGTTAAGAAGTAGGCCTGGATGAAGAAAATTGAAAGACAGTCGCAGATCACTGAATTTATTTTCCTAAATGAATAATACACGCCCATCGTCGGAATCAGGATAAAGTGCAAGTTATAAACTAAAATTGAGAAATATTGGCAAATGACCAGGCCTCCTGGGTGTTTTTTTAGCTGCTCGATATAACAGCTGACTATTATGATTGCGCAGGTCAATACTATTGATGATGTCGCGAGAATTCCAACAGCTAGTTCGTATTTATTACTCATAAATATTCTAACCCTTTTTGCCTTTCCTATCGAAATCCTCTTTAGACTTCTTTAGATATCTCCCGTTGCGGAAGACTACTTCGCCATTAAAAAGACCTTTCAATAGCTTCAATGGAGTCAAAACACATCTTGGGCCGATTTCTTTTAAGTCGTTTATGTCTGGTGATACCTGGTAGTTTCTTAGGTAGACTTTTCCTTCTACCTGTGAAAAGCCTAAGACCCTGTCAACACTATCGCCAGCGGCACTCTTGAAATCTTGCACTGAAAATATCTGAACAATCAGCTCTTGCATCACTTGAAAAACTGGAATTGACTGGAAAGAACTATCAAAACTTAAACAACCTTTGCAAGCTTTTGAACAGTTTCCTTCAAATTTCAGCTCTTCACTTGTTCGCAGATTCTGAATCAGACATTTCAGACTTGGACCTGATGGATACAGAGCTAGCCAGAGATACGCTTGTTTTCCCTTTTTTTCTAGATAGATCAGTTGGGATGACTTGTGAGACTCCAGAAGTTCTGGGATTAGGCTTGGACTTTGATGACGGTCGATCTTGTTGGACGTTACTGAACGTGGTAGAAGATGATGAAGTTCCTTCAAGAAAAATCGCTCATTCGAAGAGATTTTCCGTGAGCTGAGAATCAGAGTTTTAGAAAAGGTCTCAGCCATATTGCGATTTTAGAAGTTTTAGTTAGCTTATAATGGAAATATTTGACTTTAGAAACAAGGTCTTCATGAAAAACTCGTACGAAATTTACCAAAACGAAGTTGAAAAGTTTTCTATCAGTCTTAGAAAATCCAAAAGATATGATTTTGCTATGAAAAGAAGGAACCTGATTTCTAATCAAATTCAGGCGGAAAGGAAAAAAATTTTTGAAACCCTTTTGGAGTATCTTTCACAGTCTGGGTGTAAACCGTCGAAATTGATTTTTGAGATGAAAGATGATGATTTAGAGTTAATTTTAAAGGAAATGATGGATTCTTCTGATTGTTTTCAGGTCGATCATTATTCAGTGCTTGATTTTTTTTACTGCCTAAGTAAGTCCCCTGAAGAATGCGAGTTGATTTTAAAATTCAACCTATTAGAACCTCTAATCGATATCATAGGTATTTCAGTCAACTCAACAGAAATTCTTCAGTTATTTTTAGAAATTATCGATACCTACCCAGATGCCGCACTAGAGTTGATTCACTTAGGTCTGATTGAGCAGATCAAATCATTTTTACAGGTCTCACCAAAAGCACTCGAAATCTGCTCCTATTTGATATATCGTCTTGTGTGCTTGTCTGGTGATAATCTAGACTGGCCTACAATCAACATCATTGTTCGTTTCTGCAAATGGCAGCTGTCAACTGGCAATGAAAGCATCAAACTTCATGTTTATCATACGATAAATTTTATCCTTCAAAAGAGAAACAGTGAAGTTTTGTGCAAGTTTGTCTGTAAAAAAGTGGTCTCGGATATTAAAATTGATAAGTTTCAGAGAATTATTTTGGAAATTTCAATAAACATCACAACTGGAGATAATCAAATTGCTAAGAAGCTTGTCAGGTATGGAGTGTTGGATTGTCTTGATTATCTGGCGGAAAATCGGGGTAATTTCACAGATAAGGTTGTTCATTTATTGGGAAACTTAATTGATTCCAGTGGTAATCTTAAATCAATAATCATCACGCATCAGATTTATAAGAAAATATCTGGATTGGTCGACTCCCCTTCTTTTGAGGTACGAAAACAGGTGAGCTACTTTTATCATCATTTGTCTAATTGTGCGAATTACATGCAACTTAATCTGTGTCTCGACTTTCAATTGTTTTTGAGGATTAATGATGTGTTTGAGTCTTCTTTGGAAATATCTAGAAATTATTTGGATTTTTTTTATAATATTTTGAAGAAAAAGATGTACCTAGAAAAGGTCCGAAAAGCGTTTGATGAAAGCGGTTGTCTTGAAAAGATCGAAAAATTTGCGATATCTGAACATTTTTGTTTAAAATCAGCACAAGTATTGAAGAAATTTGAGAAGTACTTTGGATGAAAACTGTAATTTTAGTTAAAAATTAATTCAATAAACAAGTTTCTTACATTTTTCTAATAATTTCAACTTATTTACAATTCTTCTTCTCAAATACTGAATACATCTAAGTTCCTTATTCAATTAATATTGATATACTGCTGAAAAACTCCCATCTTTCCAACATTCTTGAAGATTCTCTAAAATTGCCTTAAAAATTTTTATTATAATCTTTAAAAGGTAAAACTATCACTCGTCGTTCTTTTCAAACCTCTCGGGGTCGAAGTAGGGACGAATCCCTTTTTATTCATATTCATTTGCGAGTAGCTTCCTTTCTTTTCAAGTTGATTTCTCTTTTTTATCGCTTTGCATTCACTGTCTTTACTTGAAAAGTTCTCCCTCAGCTCTTGGACTTGAGAAGAAAGCGAAAGCTTTAAGTTTTTATTTAAAACTGCAGCCTTTCGCAGAGCAGTCAGTTTTTCAAGAGCGTCTCTCAAAAGTGACGGCATGTTCAACTTCATGTGGGCGTAGGAAGGGACTGACTTTTGAAGTGCTTCGTTTTCTTCTTTCAGTTTCTTGGCTTTGCTTTCGATTTCTTTTAGTGAAGAAGAAGCGATGATCAAGGCTTTTTGCAAAACTTTGTTTTCTTCAAATGGATCTTGCATTTATAAAAGTTTTTGTAGTGATTGAGAGATGTTGGGAGTGAATGATTGAGAAATTTATTTGGAGATGGAAGAGGATTTAGCTGATTGGATTTTTTATTTTAGGTTTTGGATGAATTATTGTTTTTCAGGATTTTTATGGTGGGTTATAGTCCTTGGTGAGAGGATGATTGTTGGTGATTATTATTTATCACTTTTTAGAGATAAGATTTGGAAGGTTTAGGCTTTTATTGATTTTTTACTGTAAAATTTTAGATTTTTAATGATGTCAAGGGATTTATATATAGGATATTTGCTTTATAAGTATAGAAGTAGTGATTCAAGGATATTTTTAATTATTTTTTTGTGTAATAGATGGAAGTCATGATCATTTCATATAAGAAGTAGATACATTTTTTCACTTTGGATTTAACAAATTATCAATTTTAAGATTTTTAAACTACTTAAGTAATAAATATTAAAATTATTTACTTAGTTTTATTAATGATACTTGATTTCAAACAATAAAGGATTATTCGAGAAAACTTTTGATTGATGAATCATAAATCTTATTATTTATAACTTTCAAGAAATCTAAAACTTTTAAATTATTGATTTAGGTTCTTTAATCTTAAAAATTTTCAAATATTGTCAAAGTACTAGTAACTTGTATCAGACCTGAGATATTCAGCAAATTCTTCAGTACCTATTGAAATTGATCAGGTAAAATTTTAACCAACTCTGGGACCAGTTATCGCTAGTTCAAAGAGTTTGATAATAAGGTCGTGGATTTCTTGGATACTGACCTTTTCATAACAATAGTTTCACACAGGACTTGAAAATGATTAATTAGTATAAATCGGTGCAGATGCTAATTTGTAACTCTTTGATTGTGATGAAATCGGAAAGAATTTATAGAATGGATTATTCATTCAGAGCAAGATGACGAAGAGTCGATTTATTATTAAGATTCTTTTGAATTTACTTGTTTTTGTTGGTCCTTGAATCGAAACCAGAAACTTGGAAAGGATTGATTTGCATACCGTTTTAGCAGAAGTAATACTTTCGGTGTGAAATCGAGGTTGATGTGCATTAAGATCTAAGATTTTACTAAGATCTTCTTCTTTTGATTTATGCATTTAGTGATGGTTGCCAAGTTAGCTTTTAATGCAAATTTAAAAGATTTTCAAGGAACTCAAAAGTCATTCAAAGATTTTATGTTCCCTGAAATACTTAATTTTGCATAAAGGCATGGAAGAGTACATAAAGGTATTGCTTCCTATTTTAAAGATCAAAAGTATTATAAAAGCCACTATTAAACTGATCGAAGAAATTCAAAACAAGTAAATTTATGATTTCTGTGAGATTTTATTATATCGCATTAACAGTCAGTTAGAAATTCTGAATCTTAAGCAAGATCTATAATCAAGAGTCAACTATTTCAAGCTTACCATGATAGATATATAAAATCGATTTAATTTAAAAGGCTATTGATAAAGAATTAGAACGAATTTATTTCAGATTGAATCAGGCCATTTCACCATTTGAGACCAAGCAAGCTGAATTGATTATTGGAAAATTTATGTCTAAGGTTAAGGTTGTGTTTAGTTGAATTTTAAAGTTTGTTAAAACCATAATCCGAAATTGATTACTAGGGTGTAGGAAGAGATTTTTCACGGCTTTAAATCTAGTAATTACAGTTAACTTACCTTATCTTCCAAAATATCATAAAACATAAATAAATAAAGTCGATTAGAAAAATTCATTGAAAATATATTAAAGATCCCGATTCCAATTAAATCTTCCTAAACATTAAGAAGCCTCAGCATATAAATTCCTCAGGATTTTTCTATTAGCCTCAAAGATCACCGAATAATAAACATTAGGAAGTTTTCAAATTTTTCAGTAAAAAATATATATTCTTTTCTCTTATAAATATTTTCATTATCTTAAATTATGTTAGTTCAAACTGAAACTATAAAAGAGCCAATAAAACTTTTCCATAACTTACTAGCTTAACTTTCTTACTCAGATTTTTTCGCCTCTTCTGCCTTGCGTTCTTCCTCTTCTTCTTTTCTGACGAGATCTTGATCAACCCGGTTAGGTTCTGGCCAGAAATTTTTTATGACATCTCTCGGCATAAGAATTTTCTCTCCTCTGGCCTTGTCACCAATTTCTTTGATTTTTGATGAATTTTCTTCAAAATTACTGCCGAAGTCTTTCAATGCAACTAGAATTTCCTAAACTGTGTCAGAAGTTTTAAATAAAATACTTTTCGCAGTCATTAGTTTCTGTATATTCTTTGCAACTGACTTGAGGGAACTAAGAGTTTCTAACGGGTTCACTCCCTGAGCACTGCAAAGATCTTTCGCCCGTTCTGGAAATTCCTTTGCTTCCTCAATAAGACCTTCAATTTGCGGTTTAATTTCTTCTAACTTTCCAGGGGCTTCTTTAACATTAAGAGCTAAATTTTCCCAATCATCATAAATCCTAACAACATGCTGAGGAAGTTTTTTTTTATCTAAGTCCAGATAAGGACTTTCATCAACAAACTTAAAAGAGAGATGAGTGAAAACGTTTTCGACATTCGCTGAAAAAATGTAAAACATGCCGAATATTGAGTCAGAAGAGTTACAAGATCGAAGTATGTTGGTTGAAGTTGACTTCTGATATGAAACAATCGCCTCTGAAAGGCCATCTGATACCTCGGATAAGGTGTGGAGAGGAGCGTAGGCTGAACTGAATAAATCGTTTAAAGCTTGGATTCCTATTGACTCAAGTTTCAGGTTTTCACTTGCTGACTCGCTTGATTCGGAATTTTGGCAACAGTTTCCCATTTATGGTGAAATATTTGGAAATTAGGATTTTTTTTGGAGGGTGATTATTTTATTTTGAATATTGAAGGGGTGAAAATTTTTATTATTTGGGGGTTTTTCATGAGGATATTCAGGGAATTTAGGGAATTGATGGGGAGAGAAAGGTTATCATTTTTTTTATTGATTTATCCCTGAGGGTGCTTAGATACATTTTGTTAGAAATATAGTTACATTTGTTTTGTTAATTAGAATTTTTATGAAAAAGATACGTTTTACTACTTAGTTACTTTAAATAAAGTCTTCAATGATAACTTATCATTTTGAAATCATGTTTTAATTAGAAGATAATTCCTTAGTGTGCTTTAATCATCTCAAAGCTTCAATATCATTCAAAATTACAAATTTTCAAATATTGTTTTCACGATAATTATAAAATTCTTGATTTTTACTAAAGAAATTTTTCAATATCTACTATTCCTGAAAATTTCATTTTATTGAGATAATGACTTCCACCAAAATATACTTCTTCAAATAAATTTATATAATCAATGTCTTTAGTATTCTTCAGTTATTTTTTTTAAAAATCATGATGTCAAGCTCAGCATGACAGAAAATCAAAATTTTTACCTTTCACTTTTTCATCCCCACAAATAAGAACTTTATTCTTTGAGTTTCTGACAAACTTTTAATTGTCTTAGTGATAAAAACATCTTTTCTATCAGCATCTCTATTTCGATAATTTATCCTGCTACTCTATAATTTCCAGTTTTTCCGTATCACCTTGATTTTTTCAAAGCACTTCAATTCATTTATCGAAATTATATATTATTAAAACAATTATTTTTCTTAATTTAATCTATCTTCCCTATCTTTAATATTTACTTTCTTCTATTTGTATTTGTCTTCATTATTCACCTTTATCTCATAATCCATTTAATATCAAACTACTTATTTAAGCGTATTTTTCTTCGATTAGTTCAAACCTGCTGAATTATCTCGCTTTTTTAGTGAATTCTGAGAATTCATGTCTTGGTTATATCGATTTCTATTTTTTCCAATTGATAAGTTTGATTGATTTCTAACTTGACTGGGTCTAGAGATGTGCCTTCCAGTGTTATTTAAAGAAATTGATGAAGATTTGGATATATTTAATTTTTCTATAATGATTCTTTTGAAATATTGAAGGTTCTCAGACTGGCTATTTGAATTAATTGCTTGGTGTATTTCACAGGACTGGTTGTTGAAAAATTCTGAAAGAAACTCTATTTCTTTTATTTCACTTAAATATCTGAAAAATGAAATAAAATTTGTGGAAAAAATATTTTTCTTTGGATGAAGTTTAACTGGATATTCATTATTTTCAGTCTTGTAATGCATGAAATATTTCAAAATGTTTTGAATGTACTGAGTAGTCTCACTGGTCTGCGTTCTTATTTTTAGATAAAAGGTAAGTAACTCAATTGTTATTGTAAAATCATGATAACGGTAATCAAAAGAGCAGATATACTTGATTATCCTTATAATTATACCCGATTGAAACCCATTTTCCGTTTTATACAACAGAAATTCTGAAAAAAACTTCGGAATGATTTCAATTAAATTACTGCTTTTCACGAATTCAAGCCTGCTAATAAATTCTTCAATATTCAAGTTAATATATTCAGAAAGTTCTGTAACAAGTACTATTTCAAAACTTGTCGAAGAGTTTTCATTTGATTTTTTATTTTCAGGTTGAAAATTAAAGGATTTCATGAAGATCTGAGAGTATTTCAAGATTTCATTTTCGCTTAGATCCAGAAATACACCTACTCTCAGCAGGAAATGTAAAAAGACCTTCGGGTATAATTTGTATTCAATCAATTTGTTTATTAAAAAATTGCAATCTTGACTGAAGAAGATAAAACTATCAAATATTTTTTTGTTTTTACTGAAAATCTCAGGAATAAGTTGAACGCAAGACTTGTTGAAAATTTCGTGTTCGGTTTTTCGCATTTTGTAGAGAAGGATGTATGGAGTTCCTAAACTTTTGTTGGAGTTTAGGTTCATGTTTGGATTGAAGAGTTGATTTAGGTCGAAGGTTTCGATGGGAAAATAACTGAGTTTGTGATCATCAAGGAGCACCCAGAATTGGCTTTGTTTCAAATAGGTTACGTAGTGGCCAGCGTTACTATTCCCAAAATGAACAATAAATCCAATCAACTCATAAATTTTGGAATTACTTTCAAAGCATTCTTTGATATCACAGAAATCATTAATTTTTACAGTAGTTTGATTATTCGGGTCGATTTTGAATCTATTGAATGAAATAATGAAATACTCTGGTGATGTGATTAAGTACTTAGTAGACTGTGTATTTATCGACCGACATTGAGTACAAATATTTTTATCAGCTTTGATCAAATTTCCATCTGTTTGAAAATAATTTCTGATAGTATCAACCCCATCAAGATCCATGTTAATCATGAATGTCTGTCCAGATGACGTCGAAGTCTTAGAACAACTATTGCAATAAACACTCAATGAAAACTCAATCATTATATCTTCAAGCAAATAAGGAGCTTCTAACATATCTACTCTTGTAATCAATGACGATAAAAACTCACTTGCATCATCTTGAACAAAAAAACTCAAATTTCCTTCTTTATATATAAATTTTTTTATGATTCTTTTAGATGAAACTGTTGAAAGATTAGAATAAGTTAACTTCGCCAAAATGTAACTTAAAGTATTTAAACTTTCATTGTTAGATCTCAGAAAAATCAACTTTTGGCTCAATGGTCGAATAGCGTTTAAAAATTGTAGACTTGAGTTGATATAGCAAGTATTTCCAAAATTTTTCAGACCTTTTAAGCCGATTTGGAAGCCTTTTGAGTACTTTTGATATTTATCTATTTGTTTAAGATCGATTCTTGTTGAAAAATCATAAATGTTGTTTAAAATTTTGAATATTATTTGATTTGAGTTGTAATCTTGTTCATTATAAGAAACTGAGAATGTTTTTATTCTAGATACTAAAATTTCATACCCGAGTCTTCTGGTTTCTTCATGTTTGAATTTTATTTTTGATTGGTTGAACATCCAGTCGTTTAAGGAATATAAGTCTATTTGCACATCACAGCATTCAAGGTTTTTCAAGGCAAGTAAGTAGTTGAAAAGGTTGATGTTTGAAAATTCTGATGAATTTTCAATTTTTTTTTTTATTTCATGGAAAAAACTAACTGATAGATTTTTTGAGAGTAAAATTGAATTTAGAACAGTGGATATGTAAATGTAATTTTTTGATTCGAGGAGGTGGAATAGGTACTTTTTTACTATTGGGTCTAGGGTTCCTCTTGGAAAAAGGATAATAGATTCATCGATTTGATTGAAATTTATATTTGTATTGTAGATCAAGTAAGGTTTTATAAAAGATTCTAGTGTGAAAAATGATTTTTCTTTGAAATTTAAAAATGACTCAATATATTTTTCGAATTTTGAGGAATCATTAAGTCTTATATCGTAGTCGTTATAATTGCAAATCAGGTTTGGGTCTAAATCTTCTTCAGAAGATGTAGAAATTTTTAAAAAACAGTCATATGCGATTGAGTTTAGTTGATGATCTGATAGAATATCTGGAATTTTGATGAAAAAAATTAAGATTTTCTGATTGATTATTGGAATATGTTTATAATGCTCATATTCTTTTTTTATAATTTCTTTACTTTTTAAAATATGATTATGATTTAGTGATTTAATTGAGTACAAAAACGATAAGAAGGAGTTTTCTTCATTTTTTTCTGTATTTAAGTCCAAACCTTCTATCAAATCAGGAATAAATTTATAGTATTTTTTATCTATAGTTTGCCATAGCTCACTTTTTAAATATATTTTATTTATTTTGTAAAGAATTCTGCTCTGATTATCAAATGAAAGAACCAATTCATTATTTTCTGTTCTTCCTTCTATTAGGTTCTGAGGATTTATATTTAACTTTTCACATATATCTATATAAAAATCATCTGTTTTATATTCATAAGGTGATTCAATGGTGATAATATTATTTTGTGTTCTTATTTTATATTCTCTTTTATTTCCTCTAAATGGAACTCTTGTATTAATGCCAGCTAATTCAATCATAAGTCGATCAAATTGAGTTTTATATAAATGGAAGCTCTGTTCTTCGTTTAAGTATGTTTTAATCCTTAAATAATCTAAATTTTCAGTCGAGTAGTTCAAAAACCTTGTAATAAATTCCAAATAGTCACATATAAGCTGCTCATCATTCAACCTTAAATAGGTAAAAATTAACTGGCCAAATAATCCAAAATTTCTATTCGTGAAGTACAAAATTTTTTTGTTGAATTTTTGAATCTGATTCTGCTTTTGTAAGAAAATCAAAAAAGCCTTTGGAATTTGAGAGCAATTTTCATGACTTGTAAAATAATTAGCAAGCCTTTCATCGTAAGCATTTAAAATATTATTTTCAATCCAGTTGCAAAGAAGATCCTGTAAATTTGAAAGTGATTTCATATCATATAAAATATTTTCTATGATATTAAAATCAGCTAAACTTTGACTAAACAAAAACTCGAGAATTTTTGTTATTTTTTGTAATGTTTGTTGATTATGAACAAACTTTAATTGATTTAGAGTTGTATAACTTATTTTTAGCCTTTTTTCTATTATTTTTAAAGCTTCAAATTCACGATTTTCGAGTATTTTATAAAAAAAATCAATTAATTTTTCGTTTTGTTCAAAAGAATTTTTATATTTTTCGAAGATTTCAAGTTCAACATCTAATGACTTATCAAAAGGTAAAACTTCAAGCAGTAGCATATCGTCTTTAATCAAAGTTTTTATGTAATTCCTTTGTTCCTTTTTGGTAATAATTAACTTACAAGCTTCTTTTAAATAAAGTTTCTTACCAGGAAAATTAGAGCAAATCATCTGCTCAAGATATGTCATAACAACATTTTCACTCATAAAATTGATCAACTGATAAAAAGTTCTGAAATAAGAATTAATCACAACATCAAATGTAATACTTTCAAATATTTTCCTTAAAACCTCAGAAGTAATTCCATTATTTTTCAGGAAATGCTCTAAAATATTCTTCGAAGCATCTAAAAGACTTTCATGTGAAAAAATCACTATTAAATACTTTTCACAGGTATTTTGAGGTAATTTCAACTCTCCAGCAAGACTCAAAAATTTCGCAATTTCAAGTTTTTGAACAATCTGCTCAGACTTCAAGAAAAAACTGCTACAAATATCAACCATTGCACTTTTCAACCTATTCTCCTTAATTAAACCTTGCAACAATTTTTCCGTCTGTTCAATATCAAAAGACCTTGATTCTTTCAAACTCAGACCATTACAAAACTTAATAAATTCTTTCAAAAATCTAGAATCCGGTTGTATCAAAAAGTTCTTAAAAAAAGAATTAAAAAAGTAAAACATCCTCAAACAAGCCCTTCTGAAAAACTTTTCTAAAAATTCTTGAATGTTCGTAATAAAAAGACTTCTAAAAAATCCTTCATCCTTCAGGATGTCAAGTCCAGGAGCATCAAAATTATCAGCGCCTTTAAAAATCCATTCTATTATTTTTCCAAGTTCTTGCCAACCGATAACACAAAAATTTTCTTTATTTTGGAATTTTTCCCCGAATTTATAGTCTTGATTCGTTATTAGTTTCACTGCGGCGAAGACTATTTTCTTACAAACATCAAGGAAAGATGGCTTCCATTCAGGGTATTCAGAGTAGTTTAAGGTCATCATCTGGTTAAAGGCGAAGAAGATCACTCCTGAGATTTTATTTAGAAAGCGTTCTTCTTGATTTGAGAATAGGTACAAGTCGAGTTCTGTTGTTATCTGGGAAAAATCCATAAAGTTCAAGTTGTTGAGAAGATCTTCTGAGCCTTCTAATGTTTCAGTGTTTGTTCGGAAATGACTTAGTCGAGGGTCGGTTATTGAGACTGTCTCTGAGGATGAGTCTTGATTCGTTATTTCGATGGTTAATTCGGTTATTTTTAGAACTTTATAGACTTTCCAGCCACGCTGTCTGAACTCAATAAACTCCATATAAATTATAGATCAAATAGATTTAGAAGATTGTATTAAGATTAGGGTATCTTACGGTTAAGTTAGCTGATTAGATATTTAAATTTGTAGTATTTTCATCAAAATACAATCATCTTAGTCTTTCTTAAATCACTATCTCTCACCTAAATATAACTACCTTAAACTCAATAAAACCCTTTATCATATCCTATTACTCTAAACATTGATTCACAAAGAAAGTCCAAAAACACAGTTCTTAACAAAAATCATCGACAAAAAAGGATGTTGATTCGAGATTTCTGAGTACTTCGAAGATCTCATCAATGACTTTTTTTTGCTATCAATGCTTTTTCTTAACTCATCAAGAGCATTTTCCATTTCATCTAAAGTTTTTTCAATATTGCAGTCTCCAGATTTCTGATTCACTAAGTCAAAGTCAGTCCCAGCATTCTCGATTTTAGAGACATTATGAAAAATGCAGCTGTTCATAATTAAGACTTTTTATTAGACCTTAATCATCTAAATCATCAACAGCTTGGATTATGTTCTCAGCTAGTCCATGAGGGTTGTCCCAATACATGTGATGGTCACTTCCATGCAAAGTGTAAATTAAAACTTTTCCTTCACTTTTTTCTTTCACGACGTGAGCCCCGTCTGGTCTTACCCAGTCACGGTCTCCAAAGCAGAAGGCCATGGGAACTTTTAATTCATGGATTCGATTTACTAGGGGATTTCTAGCCCAACTTCCAGGACTCAATAAAATGATGATAGCATATTCACCAGATCCAGGTAACGACGAAAGTTGCTCTAAATAAGAAATAATAAGTTTAGTCTCATCCTCAGTGATACCCATAATCCGATGACCAAACATCATCTGCATGAAATTATGTCCCCAGGGTCCTAAAAGCCTGAAAATGTGGAGTGGTGTAATATTTCTCACCCAAAACCACATCGTAACCCTCTCTCGAAGCCTAAAGTCCCAGGTGCCTTTGAGTTCTTTCACAAAGTCGTAATTTTTAGGAGCTTCTGGAATTCCTACTGAACTCAAAAATAAAAGCTTTTCTACATGTTCTGAGTGCCTCAAAGTGTAACAACCTGCTATGTATCCTCCGAATGAATGACCTGCTAGAACGAATTTTGATAGGTTGAAGTGAATACGTAAACGCTCGATAGGTTCTACAAAGAAGACTTCAGCTTCTTCATGTGTCTTTGGAGTGAATGTTGGACGGGTTGAACGGCCCATGCCTAGGTGGTCAACGAAATAAATGCGAAATCTAGCCGTCAACTGTTTAACCACCTTAAAAAATATCATTCCTGCCCCTCCAAATCCATGAAGCACAACCAAGGGAGGTTTTGACTCATCTCCACAAGTCAAGCAATAAAGGTAGTTACAAGGGTCAACCATAACCTTATGTTTCTTAAACTCCACTCCAGATGCATCAATGAGTTTATTTTCAATCTCTTCCAGCTTAGATGGGTTGAACAAAGCCCATTTGCCCATTTTTATTCTACTGGATTAAAAACCTAAACTCCTTCATAAAAATCTCATAAATTTCTAAAGTCTCATCAAAACAAATCAACAGCTTCTTGCACTTTAAAATTCTTCCTTCCCTTAATAACACTTTCTAAAATATCATTTCTTCCCCTAGAAGCACTATAAAGTGAGCTCAAAGGGCTGATTTTTTCAATATAATTCGAGTAAAAAGTAACAGCTTTTCTATCATTTTTCACTTTCTTATTCTTTTTCACAATTTCATTTTTCGGGCTTTCAAGTTGGAATCTTTTTTTCAATATTTTTTCACTGAAATTTTTTTCCAGTTTCCTGATGTTGAAATTTTCCCTGTCAATCATTTTGACCTGTTTTTTCCTTAAAAGTCTTGGAGAGACCCTGAATTCAGCAGGGGTTTTCAAGACTTTAGGTAAACTTTCTTTTTCTTTAAGGGCCTGAACCATCCAAGGTGCAAGATAATGTTTTTTCTGCCCGACATGAATTTTACTGAATAAATTAACCCGATCACTCCAGCTTGTTTCTTCACAAGCCATGAGTATCTGTGTTGCGAGATGACAATACTCGCTGGCAAGTCTGCTTTTGGTCTGACTATCAATTAACTCAAAGATTCCATCATAAAACTCTGCAAAAGTAAGACAACTGCCGCCTGAGAAGTCAATCAACAAGTCAGTCTTTACCATTTGGTCCAGTTGTCCAAAGTCAAACAGGTCTTTGGACAGTCTCAAGTATAAAACTTTTAATAAAGCCTGATAAACCTTTTCAGAGATACCTGGTAAGTGAAAAGGGTTCACATTTTGCCAGAGTTTTTGAAGGTTTTTTAGAAGTTTTGGATTTTTTCTGATTAACAGTCGTTTTTCTAGAGAGATTAATGAATAGATCTCGCTGGTTTTTAAGTCTCGTGAAATTTGGACTAGGTTGGGTGCAAGGAAAGTGATGGAATCTTGGATTGCCTCGGGATTTGATGAGAATTTCCATTTTTTACTGTTTCGCCGGAGGGGTGAGTAGTCTCTTGAAAGCATTTTGGCTTCTTCGAGGATCTCGTGCTCCATATTCGAGATTTTAAGAGGATGAAGATAAGAATACTTGGAAAGAGAAATTTTGGAATTTTGTGATGATGAAGGATTGTTTTGAGGAAAGATTGTTTTTTTTGAAAGGGTGAATAACCTGATTATTAAATAATTAAAGACTAGTCTTCAGTCGGTTCTTCTTTTTTTTGATTGAAGGAGTCTGGGTTTTCATCCTGTTCTTCAGAATTTCTTAATATCTTGTAAGTTGCGATGGAGGCAGCAAGAGAGACTTCGAGTACCTAGTTAGTCCTTACAGTCCAGATCCCATCTGCAATGTCTTTGACCATCCCTTCTCTTTCAAAGACCTGAATAAGTTCATCAGGCTCATCAAAAGCTTCACAATAATGAGAGTTTCCCATTTACAATAAAATGTTTAAAACATTAGAAGAACCTCTATAAAAAAATCCTAAAAACACTTAAAACATTAAAAAAAATCAATATTAACAAGAAAATTATCTGAATACTAAAGACAGAAGATTTATTAATACTCAACTATTAGGACTTTTTGATATTTTTACTCATCCAGCCTTTTTGATCACTTTTTTGATTGAGTCACTTCTAACCTTACCTCCATGTAAGATCCAAGGATGCATAAGTCCTTCAGTCGGCTTCATCCTTTTCTCCGGGTCCCAATCAAAGCACTTTTTGACGAAATCAATCAAATCAGCACAATTCGTTTTAACACCAGCTTCCAAATTAAACCCAGCAACAATAGCTTGACTTCCATTAGAAAACTTATCAAATTTGAGATTTCCACCTTCAAAAAACAAGTGTTTTCTAGTAGCAGTCTTCAACACCTCAGCAGGAGGAAGGCCTAAAAATGAAATAATATACAAAAGCTGGTCTTTTTCACATTCTCCAGGCCACAAGGGCTGCCCATTGACAAGCTCAACAATAATACACCCGAGACTCCACATATCAATCGCACAGGTATAAGCAATTCCTAACATTATCTCAGGCGCCCTGTAAAACCTGCTCTGAATATAAGTATGAAGTCTTTCATTCACAAAACAAGAAGATCCAAAATCAATCAACTTCACATCAGCCTTCTTCGGGTTCACCAATAAAACATTTTCAGGTTTCACGTCACAATGAACCACTCCGAGACTTGTAGTAAATTCTAAAGCGTTCAAAATTTGTTTTGCGAAGTTTTTAATTAAATTTTCAGAAATACCTGAAAAATTGTTGAGTCTTAGAAAATCGTAGAGGTTTAAAGAGACTAGCTCGAAAGTGATGCAGACGTGGTTTCGGAATGAAAAATAGTTTTTCATGCGGATTATGTTTTTTTTGTTTTCTGGGTCGCATTCACGGAGACGGTGAAGGACTTTTACCTCGACTGTTGCTTGTTGGTGGAATTTTGGCTTGTTTTTTATTACTTTTAAAGCAACTTTTTCTTTTTTTTTGTGGTCGAAACATTCGCAGACCTGACCGAAACTTCCTTTGCCTAGAAGACTTAGAATTTCGTAACGGTAGGCGATGTGGTCGTTTTTTACTAGCAGGTAGTCAGTGTGGTTGTCATCATACCCAAAGTTATCTTTATCCCCTTTCGGAATGAGTTTATTCGAGATGGTTCCAACAAAGTAAATCTCACTATACTTCAATATTTCTCCTTGCTCATAATTATTCAACTCATGCTTCAAAAGATTCAAAGCCCTCGCCGGTTTCAAAGGAAATTCAATTTTTTCAATTCCAAGTTGATTACTTTTAGGAGAAGCCGAAAAGTTCAAAGTGCGATTCGAGCTATTCCTAAAAAACCTTGACGAGCTTTTCCTCATATTCATCGAAGGAGAGTTCATCTTAAAAGAAGTGCTTTTCGGAGTATTTTGAGTGGAAGGTAACTTGCCATAGGCCATGCTGAAGTTATTCCTATTAGGAGCATCGAGGGTAATTTTTAAAAAGCTTCTACGAGGTTTGATCCTTGACTGATTCCCTCTCGAAGAGCTCCTAACGACTACTTTTTTTGACTTAGGCGAAAGTTTTTCTTGTGTAAGGTTCTGAGACTTTGGAATTGATTCAAATGAAGAAAGCATCAGAGAAATTTTTATGGAGGAATTTTTATTTAACAGTGTTAAAGAAAACAGTGAAAAATTGTTTTTGAGTGAAAATAACTTCTACAACACATGAATTACCTTAATTAACATTACATCTCATGGAAAGCAACCAAGAGCAGATTTTTCAGTCTTTCTTCGTAGTCGACAAAGAGATGAGGAGTGCTGTCATCAGAATGAACTGATTTGCACGAGTTTCTTTTACTTTCACTTCTCAAGTCAGTTAAAACACAGATATTCGGGTACCGTCTGGACCGTTTAACCTGTGTGACTTCCAAAAGCGACTCTTGAGGACTTCCAGGTCTTTCCTTCGAAGAACTTCTATTTTTCCCTAAGTCCTCGTCACAATCTTCAAGAATCCGAGAAGTACTGTTCAATGATCCCGAGTTCACCGAATCTAAAACAAAGCTATCTTCACTTCTTTCCTCTCCAATCATGCTCATTTCATCGAACTCTCGACTGACTTCGAATTTTCCATCTCGGAACCTTCCAGGTTTTAATCTTTTTCCGAATTCTTCAGGATTTTCAAGGTTTTGAATAAAGTCAAATGTTGGCTTCTGAGCTTTGACTTGAGTTTGTTGAACTTTTTCTTGAAAAGTTGAAATTTCTGAGTTTTTTGGTTTTTTTTTGTACTTTGTTCTGGTGACCAGTGAATTATTTTGAGCCATGTCGGATTTTCTATCTAATAAGACATTTAAAGGTTAATTCTAAGAAAATTATTTAATTATGATTAGGCTAAGGACTTCACCCGAATGAACTCGCTTTCAATTCGACTTGCCAAGTCAGCAGGGTTGAACTCGCTTGGACTGTATGAAAAAGTGTTGAATGACGAGATTAAAGCTTTTTCTGCTTGTTTCAGTTCGGTTAAAGAAAAACTTGAAGAAAGATGTAAGATGAGCCTGGAGGTCTTTCTTGGTTCAGTCGTGAAAGATGCAGGTTTATTGAAAAAAGGAATTTGGGTCAGTAGTGGAAAGTCAAGAAATACGAGAATTTCTAGCAAAAATAATAAACTGCAAAGAAGTTGGGTATCTGGAAAAACTTGCATTTCTAAGTACTTCACTAGAAGACCTGGCCAAAAAATCTGCAGGATTTCAAAGAAAGTGTCAGAAGATAATCGCACACTCAGGACCATCAAGTTCAAAATAGCGATTGGTGCGAAGTTATCGATTTTTATAATTTCTTGAATGTTACTCTTGATGGTCTCCAGCACGAAGGGACTTATGTAGTCTTCAACGTCGCCGGTATAGAGTAAAAGACTTGTCACGAAGCAGAGTCTCGCTATTTCTTGTGAATAAGTCGCTGTTTTCTTCTTTATTTCGAAATTCGCTCGGAAGTCAGTGAATAACTTGCTGTGACCCGAGCATTGATTTAATACTTCACACCAACTGAAACAAACAGAAGGGTTTTTCTCGAAAACTTCAAGTAAAAACTCGTTATTTTTCACTAAACCCAGAAGACTTTCACGGAAATACTGAGTGTAAAGCACTTGATTTTTACTTAACTTGTTGAAAATAAGGAATAATGGAACACATGTTACCTTTGAGCTCACTGAACTCTTTAAAAGCATTTGAAGCCAGGACTTTAACAAGGAAAATCGATCTTTTTCATTTGGCACTAAAAAACTTAAGAAATTTCCTCCATAGTCCTGCATCCATTGAGAAATTATTAAAATTTGCTCGTTGTTTTCAGTGATCTGTTGGAAGGAAGATGATAAATTTTTTTGAAATAGTTCAGAAAAAAATTTTAAGTAAAAAGGTTTAACGGTCTGGGAAAGTTTCTGGAAATTTAAAGTGTTGAGACTTTCTGAACGAAAAATCTTGTATAAAGAGTCAGTTATTTGGAAAAAAGTGAAGGAAAGATTTGTTTGTTGAAGAATTGTTTCGATTTGAGGAATCGATGAGGAGACTATTTCGAGCTCGGATTGGTAAATTGTGCAGAATTTACATAAAAAGTTTAGGTACAAAGAGTGAAGTTTAGGAGGATTTATTCTTTTTAAATGATTTGATGTACCTGCTATGATTTTGTCTAGAGTTATCTGGAAAAAGGGAAGGTACTTCAAAAGACCGTCTATTTCTTCTGGTTTTGATTTGGTATTGTAAAGGTTTGACCATAACTGAATCAAACCTTCAGCAGTCGAAGTGTTTTTAGATAACAAAACAGCGACTTCTAATAAAACATGAAGAAAAGATGCATGACTTTTTTCTGAAGCAATCAAAACATCGATTAAGTTCGGGTTGTCTAAAATAAACCAGTTAATAACCCAGTCATTTTGAATATTATCTTCAAGGCTCTTTAAAAATTCAACCATATAAAACGCGGTGTTAACATCAGGATATTGAATAATCCCAGCTAACAACAACTTCACATAATACATCGGGGCAAGGTCCGGCAACTTAAAATTTATGTAAAAACTGTAAATTCCCCTGTAAAATTCAGTCATACTTCTCAATATTTTTATTGTTTTCTTACAATTTTCTGCATTTTTCTCCAGTTCTTCTCTTGCAAAATGGTACAAAGAACTTAACTTCGAGTTTTTTAAGAAATTTTCAAAATTTTTCCTTTCTTTCATGCAGATCTTAGAAAAATCAATGCAAATCAGGACTTTTATTATTAACACCTTGGAAGATTTAGGAAAATCTGAGGAATTTAATGACTCATGAGCGAAGTCGAGAAGTTTTGTTGCTGATGACAGGTCTGTATGTCTTGCTGAGCTTTGAAGTAGGTAAAAAACTGTAAGGGCTGTATTTTTGAATGACTTGTAAAGGGCAAGGTACTGAAAAGAAATGCATAAAAGTAGGTCGAAATAGTTCAAAACTGAATTTTTTCCTTTTGAAATCGCTTTTGACTTGGTTTTTATTGGCTGGCTAAGAAGTCCAGATCTCATCATCAGGCAAGTCTTGGGCGAAATAGAAAAAATTAAGATATTCACTGTTTTTTCCACTAAAATCACTGACTTCTTCGAAAGACCTGCGGAAAGATGATCAAGAAGTGAATCAAAATGATGTTCATAAAAAATCACAAGGTCTGAAAATAAAAGTTCTTTTAAACTTCCAAGGTAAGGCTCTAATGAATAGTCATATTCAACTTTTTCATGGATTTTTAATGAAAGCTTTTGAATGAAGTTCGAATTGCGGAGGTCTTGAACATGGAAAACAAAACAAAAATTCAAAAAGTTAATCAAAAGTAAGAAACCTTTTTTTGATTTCAGCATTTTTACTGCGAATTTTATCCAGTCCTCTGCATATAACGCGTAATACAGCAAAACAAGTTTAACTTTTTCATGAAATTCACTGAAATAATTATCCCAAAGCACCTGAAACACGTCATATTCAAGAGGAATCCTTAAATTCTGAGAAAGAATCATCAAACAATCAAGCATTTTATCACTTATTCGCGCGTTGTTCAAAGAAATTTTATTTACTTTCAATTTCGGGTTGATTTTCAAGACTTTCAAGTAAAACTCTCCAAAACTTTTCAGTTCTCCAATTGAAAATTTTTCCAGATTTTCTTGAAAAAACTGGAAAAAATTTCCAAGATTTTCAGGAAAAACGTCGTTTAACAGGTTTTCACAGGTTTTGAAAAAAACAGTTGAAAGTTTGAAATTTTCAACGTTTTCGATGAGTTGATTTAAAAGTTGGACCATTAAGACTTTAGGAAGGCCGAGCATGTCCTTAACGACGTTGATTCCTTCAAAATAATCATCAAGGTCCTTTCTTCGAATAGCTTTAGGAAAGGTGTTTAAAAGACTTGAATAAAAAGTTTCGTATTGATCAAATTCAAAGATATTTTTAAAATAATTAAAAAATTCGATGTCATTTTTGCAGAATTTTCCAATGTTTTTTATCAGGTCTTCCATGATTTTTTCATAAAAAGACTGGCTTAAAAAGTGATGTTCTTTATTCAGTTCTAAAATATTTTCAATAAACAACAAGTCGATTTTTTTCGTTTTCTTCAAAATAACCTTCAAAGCAGAAGCCATGACCTTTGAAGCATATTCTTCATTGTCTTCAGGTAAAAACTTAGCAAGTCTCATCAACACCCTGCTATGTTGAGTCTGTTCAACCAAATTCGCGAAAACAAAAATTTTAATCCGATGATTTTTCCTGTTTTTCAATGAAAAAATTTCATAAATCGCGTCAATCGCCGCACACTTGACATGAAGATCAAGAGAGCTGAGTCCAGTTAAAAAAGCATTTAAAATGATAGAATTTTCCAAATCAAACATCTCCAAACTTCTAACTTCCTTGAAGATTTCTCGAGAATCCGCCATTTGTTTAGTGCAGGCCACCCAGAAGCACTCCCTTGCCATTATCGGGTAGATTATCAGGACTTCTTCAATGATTTTCAAGTAAAAGTGCTTTAGTCCTTCAGGATTACTGAGCATTGCACAGAGAAGGCCGAGTATCAGGACTTTATCATCTTTATTCACTTTAAGGTATGTTGAAAGGACTTGAGAAAAGGCTTCAATGTCGACTTTTTCTACTTTTCTGCAGTGATAAAAAGTGCTGAAGGAGAGAAAAGATTGGATTTTTGAGTTTTCAGGTTTTATGTAAAGATTTTCAAGAGATATGAACACTTGACGGTGGACTAAAGAAACTGTTGGGGATAAGCAGAAGATTAAAAGCTTTGAAAGGCTTAGGTAGTGGGAGTAGGTGAATGATGAGCTTTCAACTATGCAGGAGTTGATTTCGTCGAGAAGTGTTTTTAGGTATTGCCATTCGTACCGGTTGTTGGATAGAGTGTAGAATTTGTTTATGAGTTTCTCGATGTTTGACATATTATACTGTTTTGATCAAGTGAAGAGATTTGATTTCATTTATTTTGGAGATTTTAGAGGTGAGTTGAATTGTTGTGATTGGAGATTGATGGATTTTTTTAAATATAAGACTTTTTGATTAATTAGTTTAGTGAAACTTGGACTTATTTAAGTATTAGGATTCCTATCAGTATTTGAAATAATAAACTAACGTTTTTTTTATAATCTGAAAAAGCTCGTGAATAACCTTTTATCCAGTATGTTATTTAAGTTGGAAGTAATCTTAAAAATTTAAATAATAAAATTTTTTTCTTCTGATTTCAATCCATGCAGAGAAATACTAACAACTCAACCTAAACATTAAAAAATTCCCTTCCCTTGCTCATTCCATTAAGTAATATTTCTATATACCTATAGTTTCATTATCAAAATAACCAAGACTACCAAAATTTCCAAAACATAACAAAAACCAATTTAAATAACATCCAAACCTCCATAAATTCTAAAAAAAGCCACTTTCCTCATCTACCCACAAACATCACCAACTTTAAAAACAACCAGTTTTCAACAATCTAAAATATTATATCATGGAATCATATCAAACAGGATTCATTTCCTTCATAGCCTCCTTCATTTCAAGCCATTCCGACAATATAAAAACTCGAGAAATCCTAGTCCGACGAATGATGCGAATGAAGAACGTTCAAAAGATAATAATCGAGACAATGTCTCAGCTAAGTTCAATAATCTACCAAGAAATCCTATCAATCGAAAACATCAAAACAACGACTTACTTTAAAATCCCTCCAAAAAACTCAAAACTCTTGACCCTTGCAGAAGACGTAAAAAACATAATGAACAACTACATCTTTATTCAAAGCAAAGTATCCGATATGCGAGAAATCATCGACAATTTCGATGAACACATCGAATTACCTGATGAGTCCATATCAAGTGACCCTCTTTTCACTTCTGCTTATCACTTTTTATCAGCTATTCCCCCGAACCAAGTGATGACAAACAACGAAATCGAAGAAATCAGTAACGAACTTTGGAGTAAACAACTGGAAGTCGAGACGATGCTTAAAATTGAAGTTAAAAAATTGAGACAATTTCAAGATTCAATTGAAAATCGCTATTTTTATAAAAACGACTTCTTGAAAACTAAAGCTGGACTTAAGATTCGTGCACTTGAAATGGAAAAAGTTAAGATTCGTGAAGAGTTTTTACAGGAAATCAATGGAATTCAGATGTTTTATGAAGAAATCATCAGTCTTGAAAATGAAAAAAATTTGAATGAGGAAAAAAGAATTAATAAGTTGTTTGATCCTTATTCAATAAAAGACCTTCCTGAAGCAATAGCGAAGATAAAAGAATTACTAGGAATAAAACTCATCTATGAGAAAAAAAGAACAAAAGATGAAAAGTTAATCAAAGGCCTCAACACAAAACTCCAATTATTAATCGACAGCTATTCAGACCTCTCCGAAAAACACGAAAAACTTGAAGAAAACTTCGAAGAACTAAAAAAAAACCATGAAATTTTAGTGGAAAGCTCTAATCTTCTCTCTCCAAAAAACAAAGACCGTCCTCGGATCTCAAAACAAGAAAGTCTAAAGTTCGACCCAATCCGTCCTGAAGTGATTTTCGCTGAATTTCCATTAAAAAAAAGCGAAAACCTAATCGATGTGAAAGTCCTGAACAAGCCCAGAAACGAGTCAATCAGAATCTCTCGAGCCGAGTCCAGAACTGAAAAATCTCGACGTTCATCTCCAAGAAAAAAGTTAAGAACTGCGACACCTGCCGGGCGAAGTAACTTTCCCGCATTTCAACAATTGCAGAAAACTCAAGAAAAACAAGAAAATGCGATAAAAGAGTTTAAACAAGCTTTGTTCGTGATTGATGAAAATTTCAAAAAGACTAACAAGGCTTTGACTGAGAATTTGGAAGAACTTGTTGGGTCGAATCTTGACATTGAGATTCAAAATGAATCGAAAAATTTAGCGGGAAGAGGAGGATTTGAAAACAGGCAGTTTTGGCCGGTTTCAAGTCAAGGTCATCAGGTCGTTAACGGGAAAATCTCTGTGGAAATACCGGGGGTGCTTTTGTCCAACTCGACGAAATCTTTGGAGCTTGAAGAGCAAAAAGGCACTGAACTGAAATCAACTCAAGAAAAAGAAACCCAAATGCAACAGATACAAGCGAATCAATCAGTTCAAACTAGTTCAAAACTTTTTTCTACTCTTTTATCTTTGTTCAAATCTCATAAAACTAATCAGAAATTATCAGGAAAGTCAGAAAATGACTTGGACTTGTTAATTTCTCAAGTTTTTCTTACTTTTTTAACGGAAACTAAAGACTCTTCAAGTCAATGTGAAAAAGAATCAGTTGAGCCAATTGAGTTAAAAATGAGCAGTAACGAGTTGATCAAAGGTCTTTTAAACCGGAAGACTCGAGGGACTTACTTTAAAGCAGAAAGTGAGGTAAAAGAGGACTCGATTATAGAGAAAATTATAAAAATACCTGTTTTTTCTGGGCAAAAAATCGAGGAAATCAAGGAAAATCAAATTAATCAACTGGTTCTAGCGACACAGGAATATAAAAAAGAATTCGTTATCCAGACTCAGCTTCGAGGGTTTAAAAAACTGGAACTTGAAAATATTCAGACCTTGTGGGGAGATATCATTAATCGACGGATCTCTGACGGTGAACAGGATAAAATCTCAGTTTATTTAAGAGGACTTTTAGGAACTGCTAACTTTGAGAAAGAGAAACAGTCAGTGATCGAAATGATTGAAAGTAGTAAGTTGCAGAATTTTTCTAATCAGTCAAAAGTGAAGAAAAATCATGAAAAAGTCATGAAAAATTGGGTTAAAATCATGACTGCTCTTTTTTGTAGTAAACTCAGTGTTTTCACTGAAACATTATCGACTGTTGAAAGTCCGACTGAGAAGTTGTTTGAAGTTGCGAAGAAGATTAAGTTTGTTAGACATCGACTGGTTAGAACAGCGAAAACGCCGACGAGGAAACATGAAGTAGACATTTTTGGGTTTGATAAGAGCGATAAGTGGATTGTTAGGTCGATCACTCCGACACTTGTGGAAACTGCTAGAGTGAAGAGTAGATATTTGAACTCTCGTCGTATCAACACTACTGACAAGTTCAGAAGGCCTGTGGTGAAAATGACTCAATATCGAGAGATCGTCAGGTCTCCTACTCGTTATTAGCTGTAATATTAATGCTCAATTATTAGTTCATTCAAATCTCCTAAGACTTATTATTTATGTCTCAAGAGCGCGGCCGTCAACAAAAGGATAAACTTGAACAAATCTCTAATGAGTACTCTTCACTTCACGCTCTGTTCAAGAAACTCACCACATATGAAGAAGAGATGTCAAGCTTAAACAAGAACTTTTCTCAACAGTGGCTAAAAATTGAGAAGACTGAAGATGAGGATGACTTAAAAGGATCAATTTCAACGTTTTCTTCAGCACTTTTCAAGTCCGAAGACTTTCGCACTGAAAGTTTAAGTCATATCAAGAAGTATATTCAAGAGCCTTTGAAGGTCTACCCGCTGAAAATCAAGAAACAAAAAAGGTCACTTTCGAGAAATGCCCGCAGTGCACGGGAGGATGACCGGCAACAAGATGACATCGAGGAAAAGATTAAGAAATACGATGAAATGCATGTCGCAGACATGAAACAGCTCATGCTTCATTTGATCAATGCTGAAATGTTTTTTCACTGCAAGAGCATCGAGTTGTTTAGTGATGTTTATGAAAAAATAATAGCTAATGATTAGTCCTCGTCTAGCTTAGTTTCTGGCTCTGGACTGTAACGCGCCTTACTGAATATTCTGGAAAGAAGACCGTTCGATGTGGATGGCTTTGAAGATGATCTTGATTTGGTTAGTGATCTATGCGATTTTTTTTCTGATTTTTCTAAAGTGATTTGGTCCTCAGGCTGTTTGTTAAACATTTTTTCATACAAAAACCTCCGAACTTTTTCACTATTTAAAAAATTTTCCATGACTTTCCTCTTATCAATTTCTTTAAATTCAGAAAAATCGACATTTCTTTCCTTTTCAGTGATTTTTTTCATTTTTCCAACAACACGCGTAGCTTTCATTTTCCTTGCAAATATTTCACGTTTAACATCTTCAACACAAACAAGAAATAAATCTTCCAATTCTCCTTTTTCAAGTAAATAATTCGTTTTCGCATTTTTCAGTCCTCTTAAATTTTTCCTTTCAATTTCAAGTTGACTATAAAGATGTCCAATAGTTTCCTTGAGCCTATTGGAAACCTGATTAAAGTAGTTATTAGAAGAGCTGGTATTCAAAGCTTGTACTTTGTTAAAAGAAGGATTTTCAACTGAGTTCTGTTGAGGTTCAGGGTTATTTTCAATATTTTTAAGTTGTTCCTTAAGAACTTCCTGTTGTTTTTTAGCAGCTTCAAGTTGTTCTTCATAAAACTTTTTATCATCAATCATTTCTTCAGCCCTTATCTTCCAAGTGTCAAGAGATCTTTTTTGTTCCTTGCAAACTTTATCAAGAGCTTCAGCTTTATCTTTAAGTTTATTTCTCTGCAATTCAAGTTCTTTTATTTTCTGAGCTTTTCGTTTGTTGTTTTCTTCTTCATTCGCCCTGTCCTTTAACAGTCGCATTTCTTTTTGAATGGCGTACATCTTAGAGCGGTAGTTATCAAGACAGTCCTTTTCATGTTTTTTTAGAACCTCGCCAACTCGCCTGTCAAGTTTCATGACGTAAGAGTTAAGTTCATTGTAAAGATTGTTGATGACGTCGCCATTGGGAATTGAGTTTTCCAGGTCTTTTGAAATCTTCAAAGCGTTGATTCTGTGAATGAATCCTTCTAAGGCACGTGATGGGCTGGGGTTTTTACTGGATTCCATTGGATTATGTATTATTCAGTTTGACATAACAATAATTTTACAATGGAAGAAGTTATATGTAGAATTTGCGGGTCTCCACCTTTACAAGCAGTCACTTGTGAGACTTGTTTGCTTGACTACTGTGCAAGTTGTTATAGTGAAAATAATCAAATCTGTTTTGGCTGCACCAGGCAAAACACTTGTACAGCTAATCATCGTCTGCGGCAATTGATTGTGAAATGTCAAGATTGCAATAAAGGTTATAATATTGAGAACACCCAGGTGCAACATAAGGTGATTTGCTCTAAAGCGAAAGTCAGGTGCGCTTTTTGTTCGAATCAATTCTTGAGAGATGAGATTAAGATGCATATGTATCAAAGTCATTATTTTTCTGTTTTGACTTGTTATGGAGAACCGGTTTATCGGATTAGTCGTTTGAACTATTAATAGAATTAATGATAGCTTTTTTAGTTACGAATGTTGGAAAGTTTATCCAGTTTTATGTTCTTTACTCGATTCATGCTGCTGTTTTTTATGAGGTTACTTGTATTGAAGATTATTTATTGATGCAGTCGACTTATGATCGAGATTTTAATCATTTGACTGGATGGCCGATTTACTTTTTGACTTTGTTTTACTATTTTAAAACTTGTACTAAACACCCTGGAAAAGTTAGGAAAGGATGGGATAATTATTGCTTGAATGAAAAGTTTGGAGTCCGTCCCTGTGAAATCTGCAAAGTGTCGAAGCCATTCCGAACTTCCCACTGCAAAAGATGTAAAAAATGCATATCGCGTCGAGACCACCACTGCATGTTTGCAAACAACTGTATCGGTTATAACAACCACAAAGCATTTCTCTGGTTTCTGATCTTCGGTTTTCTTGGAAGTTTACATTTCATAATAAGAGGTTCATTGTGGGTATACGAATGGTACTACGGTGATTATCTTATAAACTACTCAAGTATCTACGTTTTTCTTCTTTCAATCCACGTTTACAACATGATGGGTTTTTCAGGTCTTTTGTGTTATCTAGGCTTCAAAACATTAAAAAACATTCACTGCAACGCCGTGACAATGGACAGCTGGACACAAAAGCTCTGCTGCGGAGACGGGGCAATGAACGGGTTCGACTTGGGCGTTGTTCATAACTGGACAGTGATTTTAGGGGAAAATCCTTTATTGTGGTTCAGTACAACTCCTCCTGAAACGAATGGAATCACTTCAGGTCCTGAATTTCCTAAAAAGCCGGAATACTTATTTTAAGACTAATATTCTAGTTAACGTCTTAAACAACTTAATCTATGCTCTAACATCAGGAAATTGTCAGGCGGGAGACCGATTAGAGCTCTTATGAAGTTGATTATTGCGAAGCGCTGGGGAAATAAACAGTGAGTCACCGGAGAACCTGATGGGACTAGAGGAGATTTCATTAGGTAGCTTAAGATGCTTAGGACTGGGTGTAACTTTGTGAAATTGTCGTCTTTGTCTAGCTTTACTTGAACTCTTGAACAGAGCTCTGATAGGATTAGGAGGTCTACTATTAGAGGAGCTGCTAGAAGAGAGTCTTCGCCGGTGTTGTGAAGGACGATCGTGTTTGTACCTCCCATGAAGATCTCACTCATGTATTCGTCCATTGCGGTCTTGTGGTCGCCTACGTATGGAACGTATTTGAATACTACACAATGATCAGGACTTTCATCATCTCTATACATAATTCGATTAGCCCTGATGATTTCTTCAATAATTCCACTTTTCCCAAGTTCTTTAGATCCTGAAGCTTGAGGAGCACTAAGATTTCTAATATCATTATTTCCGAGGTGATTATACGACACCAAAGACCTAAGTTTAAGTCCAGAGTTGATAATAAAATCACTTAAAACACTTTTCAGCTTCGTTTGTCCCGACTTAAAATCATCTCCACAAATAAGAACCCCTTCCTTTTCAGCCAGTTCAACAACTCCAGGAACAAAAGTATTATGCGGTGACCCATTGATATAAATACACCCTTCCTGAATGCTAGCAACAGCAAACAAGGTAGAAGGTGAGACCTCTTCACTATTACTTTCAATAGCATTCAAAAGATGTTCCGCATTATCATTAACTCCACATCTCACAACTGAATCTTTTTCCGTATTTGCCGTCCAAACAACGACGACCTGTTCAAGTGCTCGATTTTCTTTAAACTCTCTGATATTAGCCCTGATCACTGCAAGCATCTCAGCGCGGCTTCCCTGAAGGACGTTATTTGCTCGGTCTCGTTGACTTGAAGCGATCCAGTCAGGCAAGAAGACGCTGGGCATGGGGACCATTTCTTTGAGCGTCGAGTAAAGCTTTTCTTGCAAGGCGTAGTCAAGGACTTTGGAGCGACGCATGGCGTCGCCGAGGTTCACGTTGGAAATGTCCCAACCCGTCACTTCGAGAGAGTTTGGGTCGAGAAGCGGAATTACTTTTGACATTGGAACGAAAACTGGCTGATTGTTTTCGTCGACTCCTAAACGGATCGTCATTGACTTGCAGATTGAACCTAAGTAGTTCGAATTTACTTCACCTTCTTTTGTTGGCCAACTTGTGAAGGTCTTGTTCGCTATTAGAGAAGCGGTGAACGTGCTACCGTTGTTGCCACCCCAACCGATCAGCATCACTCCTGTTCGACGCACTGAAAGTGATGTCTTGAATTGGAGGTTGTGGTTTATTGGATGGATTGATGTACCTTGAACTAATGTGTCGCTGTACTCGTAGGTTGAATGGATCTCGGTTGGTGTGTAGGATACCATCGGACTATCGACTTGGAATCGATCTGGCTCCATTTTTTAATTTTGATCGAAACTTGTGGGGTTTTTTTGAGTTTTATTTAGAAAACTGGAGTTTTAGAGGATTCAAGGTGGATGGAATTTGGTTTTGGTTTTTGTTTTGGTTTTTTTAGATGAATTTAAATATTTTTATTTTATTGAATCGATGATTATCAATAATTTTAAAATTTTATATATTTAAAGCAAGCTTAATCTTTATTTTAAGACAATACAATTAGTTAGTATTAGCTAAACCAATAATCTTTTTTCTTTGAAGGCTGTCTCCTTTAAACTCTTAGATTATTAATAAAACAAAGGCGATATTATTTATTTTAAGTATCACAAAAAACCTACTTTATGGACTTTTTATTGCTCATGAGTTTAGTTTATATGATGTATACTCATCAAGAAAACATGATCAATTACTCATTTTATTTAAAATTTAACTACCAATATCCCTGCTATTCTAATTACTTCACTAAATAAATATTATCCTAAATTTCTATTATCTAAGTTGATTTATGATACTTTCTATAGAATCAGCCACATCTAATCGAGAAAACTTATCAATTCTTCCTAAAATCTCTATAAAAAATCCACTTCTTGCAGATATTCCAACATTAGCCAGAAACTCTCTTTTATCTCTATAATAAATCACAGTAAGTGTTATAGCCTGTCCCAATAGCAATGCAAGTGTTAACATCACATTACTTAACAATACCTTAAGTTCTTCAATAGGAAGACTAGTATTAAACCTTTTCTTTTCTTCATCACTGACTCTTTTCTTAAGAATGAACCGATTGATAACATCAGCCTTTAAAAATTTTGAATCATTTGATATGTCTTTGAAGATTTCTTCTGTATAAAAATGATCAAAAGCTTGTAAACTGCTGATATCTTGAAGAATAAGAGTCACTTCTTTTTCTTGATATATTTTTTTTAGTATTGAGACCACTTGTTGTTGACCAGGCAGAGGAGGCCCACCAACATAAATTCCTACAACTTTTTCATTAACTATAATCGGAGAGCCTGACATTCCATTGGTTGTTGAACAAGACACTTCTATAAGAGCTTCGGAGTGTCTTTCTATTTTTCCTTCAGAGTAAACAAGACAATTGAAATTGTGAAATATGTCTCTAGCTTGCTTTTCGATTTCTTGTTTTGTTGAGGAATAGATCTGTGGAACAGAGTAACGCATATCTCGAGGCATACGAGGGTATCCAGACACACAACAGGCATAGCCTACAAAATCCTCTCGACTAATTTCATAATGCATAACATGATCTCCTTCTTCTAACTGAATCAACAAAAGTGCTGCATCACCAGAAATGCAATAATTGGCTCCAGTAATACCTGAGACAGGTCTTTCACTCATTTCTTTGGTGAACTCTTTGATAGGAAACGCAAGTCTTAAACTTCCGTTTTCTAATTTACAGCTAAAGTCATCTGCCAACGGTTTCTCTGAGTATATATCATATACTACGTGGGCAGCAGTTAATATTAAAGCGAACTTTTGTGAGATACCTTGAACTATGATCGAATTTTTCGAAACTATAAATCCAGTTCCACCATTGCAGAAAGAAATCAAGGAATTGGCTTTGGCCATAGGTACTCTAACAGAAGTTGTCTTATTAAAGTTTATTCCTTGAGTTGTCTGGGGTTGTAAAATAGCTATATCACAAATAGTATCGAGTCTGGTCATCATATGCATAGTGAGGGGTTCCATTTTTATATTGTCTATATTTTGAATTATTTTAACACTTAGTATTCCTTTTTATTTTCTTCTAAATTAGAGAATTAGTTTTCTTTATAGTAAATCGACCGGTTATTTAAAAATCTCTATTTTTGTTGTTTACATTTTTATTAAATATTATCTATATAAACCCTTATATAAACATAATTTAATAGGATAATGAGTGATATTCCCTTCGAATTTAAAATCTAATCGAAAAACAAGAAGTTATTTTTAGTCGCAGAACTTGAGTCTATCATTATTTGACATACCACAATAATTAAAAGGCCGAATATAAACAGTCTAGTAAAATTTATATGTCTTCTAGAGTCGGGGCCTTCAGTTATGCAATTGACTAAGTCTTAGCAACAGCGAAGGACCAAATTGCGAAGGTAATTTTTAACAATTAAAATAGATTCGAGTTGCTAAGTTCTAGAGAAGAATTTTTTCATGCACCTCATTGAAAAAACGTGGATCTGGGCATTAAGTCTTGCAAATAAAAATTGATTTTCTAGCTAAACTTCTCGATTTTAACTTCATTCAAAAGCAAATCCAGTTTAATTGGGATCTGAAAGATCAGAAACCTCGATCTTTGAATAAGAAAAAGGTCAATATTTACCCTTAGATTTTATTTTGAATAGGGCATGATACTGGTGTTGATTACTGTGTTGATCTCTGAAAATTTTTTTAAATTTTACAATTCTAGGTTGTTCAAATTTAAAGTTTTTCCCTTCTGATAAATCATCGGAAAGCTTCAACGACGTGTTTTGATGACAGGGACTTGAATTCACCAGGTATAATAAAAGTTTCTAGGTAAAACTTACTATTCAGTCGTGATTTGTCATGTAGGAAAGTATTGAGAATGTTTATCTCGTTTCGCAGCTGATCTGATGACATACTTTGAATCTTGTAGATTAATTTTCAGCCTTTAACTCGATTACTAGAAATTCTTTGAATGTTAGTTAAATAGTGTAAAATAAGCCTTTTTCACAAAAGTCTGTGGATTTGGGCTTCCTTAGAGTCGCTCTGATGACGATAACTAAGGAGCCATTGGTTATATTAAAAGTATAACCCTTTGGTAATATTCTATTCATACTCTTGTTATTTTTATGTTAAATCCTTGCTTCATGTAATGATGACTTGTTGTACTTCCGATATCTTTACATCTTCTAATGTCTGCAGCTGCCGAAAGCTCTTCGAGTCAAGCTACTGTGAATAAACCGTACATTAAAACCCAGATGACATGGAAAAATCATAGCAATCTTAAGAAATAAAGTAATTTTAGCAATAGATGGTTTTGATGCAGAAGATAATGCAACATAGAAGTCTTTGTGGTACTCGGAGCAGAAGGATAGGCCTTGATTGTTCTTGTGGTGCTCAGAGTACTTATGAATAAGATTCTTCCACAATTGGCTTCGGTGATCAAGGATGATAGTGTCGAGTTTTGAAGTATTAGTATTTAAATTGTCTTAACTCGTGTAATGTTTAAGGGACTTGTATTTAATATGCAATACGTCCACCATAATTATGTGTGCTCAAATCGCTAGAAAAACCCCAAAATCATATAATTATATAAATAAATTTGAATCTTCTACAAAATCTCCATTTATACTGTAATAAATGTCAAAAGAAAAAGTCTCAAACTACTGCATAGCTTGCGGTGTTGTAGTAAGCGAAGACCACATCGGTATAAAATGTGTTCAAAGACATGATATCTGCAGTAAGTGCAGTCCTCATTTCGTTTTAAACGTCTTCGAATCCCCCCAATCTCTGATCCCAGTAAAGTGTCCTCAATGTGTCCAAGAAATCCCTTCGCTAGTCTTCGAGCGACAACTGACATCAGAGCAACTCGAGATTTACCAGCTCTACATCATCCAGCAAAAGATCTCAACTGACGAAAAGACTCAGAGCTGCCCTCATTGCAAGTACTTCGAAGTCTGGCTTAAGGAAAGTTCAGCGAATTTCTTCTATTGCAAAAATCCGAAGTGTTCTAAATTGACTTGCGCGATTTGCTTCCGAGACGTGCACTTACCTCGGACTGAAAAGCATTCGAACTACTCAGAACTAGAGGTTTTGATGATGCAAGAGCTTTACCTAGATGACAATGAAGACCAATATGAGGAGTCTTTATTAGCCAAAGAAGGTATTTACCATCATTTTAAGTGCATCGAGCTTGCCGAGTTAAAATCTTCAATAGAAACCATTCTAGGCAAGGGAGCAATGAGAAGATGTCCTACTTGCAAACTTGCAGGAAGAAAAGACACTGCCTGCACTCACATGACTTGTCCAAAATGCGCAACTAAATGGTGTTATTTTTGTGGAAAAGATGAAAAAGTTCTTGTTGATGTTCAAAGTGGCCAAACCATTTATACCCATAATGAAGGATGGCAATATTTTCCTCAAGCTTGCCCCATGTATTTCACTGAAATTGAAGAGTTTGATGACAGGTGGCCTCTAGATGAAGAGGAGTGCTTGGATAGGTTTCATGGAATTTTAACAAAAAAATTGGTTAAGGAAAAAATTCAGAGTGTCGGAATGGAAGAGTTTTCAAAAGTCTTGGAACAGTTTCCAGGGATTAAAAATTCGCTTCCTGAGTTTGAAGAGTTGGAAACTGATGATGTGAAGAATCCTTTTATTATCAAGATTTCCAGGGAAGAGTTTGAGAGAATGATTGAATAAGTTTAGGAAGTTAGAGGATTTTTAATTTTTTTAGATGTTGTATCTTGAAACCTTTATTGAGATTATTATTAATTTGATAGATTTTTTATTTTGATATGAGTAAATGAATTATAGTTTAACTTATCTTTAAGCTGCGGTACATAGACGATGGTATTGAAAAATTTTTAGGATTTATGTGGTTAGGACATATTCAAAGCCCTGAATAAAGAATTAATTCTCATTAAATGATATGATAGGCTTACACCTGTTTTACAATATACTTTTATATTTCTTGCAAGAAATTTATTCTGCTTCTTTTTGAATTTTCGTAAGCGATGATCGTTTTGAAATATGTTCTTGTCAAAAGAGATGAAATTTACCTCTGTTACTGCTAGTTTTAACGAAATTTAACTTTCAAGATAAATCGATAAAATATTACCAGAGTAAATTCTCAATCCTTATCATTTTTTTAGAATGAATCATAAAATTTCTAGTTAGCTACTTTTAAAATATATATCAATTGTTTTTCAATATTTGATCATTTCCAATAGGCTATCTTCAAAAAATCATTTTGAAATTCATGTATAAACTATAAATTATAGAAAATTTAAGATGTCTAGTAGTAATCCTATATTCTGTATGTCATGCTCTAAAATATTAGAAATCGATCATATAGGAATAAAATGTGTTCAAAATCATAACATCTGCTCAGGCTGTTCAAAATATTTTATCGAAACAATATTCGAAAATCCTCATTACTCAATTCCCGTGAAATGTCCAGATTGCAGCCAAGAAGTCCCATCTTTGATTTTTGAGCGTCAACTAAAGCCTGAGCAACTAGAAATATACCAGCTTTACATAATCCAGAATAAAATTTCATCAGACGAAAAATTTCAATGCTGTCCTCATTGCAAGTATTTCGAGATTTGGATGAAAGAAAGTTCAGCAAATTTCTTTTATTGCAAAAATCCTAAATGTAAAAAACTGACTTGTTCGGTCTGTATAAAGGATGTCCAACTACCTGAGACTGATAAACATCTTGATTACTTTGAATTGGAGTCTTTAATGTTAGAAGAATCTTTAGGAGATGATGATGAAGAGACTTATGAAGAGTCTTTAGCCAGGAGTGATGGAATTTTTTATCATTTTAAGTGTGGCTTAATGAAAGAGAAAAAAGAATCTATTGAAAAAATTATTGAAAAAGGTGCTAAAAGGAGATGCCCATCTTGCAAATTATCAGGTCGTAAAGATGATGCATGCACTCATATGACTTGTCCGAAATGCTCTACTGTATGGTGTTATTTTTGTGAGAAAGATGTAAAACAGTTAGGTAATGATGATATCTTTGAGCATAATAGTGATTGGGTATCTGACAGTAGTACTAATTGTCCTATGTACCTTACACAAATTTCTTAGATTGATTCTCGGTGGCCACTTGATGATGAGAAATGTCTTGATAGATTTCATAATATTTTAACAAAGAAATTATTGAAAAAGAAAATTGAGAAGATTGGTCTAGAGGAATATCAAAAAATACTTGAACAATTTCCAAATATTAAGAACACTGTTCCAACTTTAGATGAATTAGAAGACTATGATGTTAAAAATCCATTTATTATTGATAATATAGAAGATTAATAAGATAAAGTAGTTTCTAATAAATTCTATTCTCAGTGTGTGGTCAACTTCAATTATTTGTTGTTAAAATCATTCTCTTTCTATAATAATAACTCATTAAGAAAATAATCATCAACCAACTTATTTCATCCAAACCACATAAAAAAAATTCATAAAATCCCAATCATTATTTCTATTAAAAATCATAAAATCGCTAATCAAGATATTGATTGAAACAATCAAAGAAACTAGTATTTTTCAATCGTTTCAACACATACATCAGGTAATTCGCCCTCAAGACACTAACTTTTGCAATTAGTTCTAAAGCTAATTCAGCCTGCTCAATGATAATCCTCCAACTATTTTCATCAACTTTATTAATTTTAATTTTTTCCGCAGTTTTTTTAAGCTCTTCCTTGAAAAGCGATTTACATTTACAATATAAGACATCCTTAATCAAATAACAAAGCACAACAAATTTTGCATAAAAAAAAGCGAAATAAATTTGATGAGATTCAAAATACTCTAAAAGCATTTCAAGTCCCTTAAAAATTTTCCCCAAATAATTCTTGACCAGTGCACATTCAGTCATTTTTTTAATCCCAGAACGAAGACCAGGCTTTACCTGCAAAGCCATTTTAAGAATTTCCACCTCATCTTCCCCAAGTCCCTGAAAATCAACTTTCATATTAATATTTCTTATGAGTTCATCTAAAGTATTAGCAGTGAAAGGATGTCTTCCCAAAAGAATCTCATAAAAAATAACTCCAATCGCCCAAATATCCACTTTCGAGTTATATCTAACACCACTAAACATTTCAGGAGCCATATAAAAAGGAGTTCCACAAAGAGTCAAATCACTTTTATCAGGTTTTCTTGAAATCCCGAAATCCGCTAGTTTTACGATTCCTTCATTTAGAAGAAAATTACTTGTTTTCAGATCTCTGTGAATTATTTTAAATGAATGTAAATCGTAAACAGCTCGAATAATGTCAACAATTAATGAAATTTTATGTGAAAAGGGAATTTTTCTATTGTTTTCTAGATAGTCTGTCAAGTTTCCATCTTTACAGTATTCGAGAACTATGTGAAAATTTTCTGTTTCTTCTATTGATTCTGTTAGGTTTATGATGTTTTGACTGCCTTTGAGACTTTGAAGAGATTTTAATTCTCTTGTTATTATTTTAGAAGATTTGCGTTTTTTAAGAGTTTTGATTGCGAAATATTTTCGAGATGAGGTGTGAATGTAAAGGGATACTGTGCTTGATGATCCAGTGCCGAGTAACTTGACATATGAGTATTTTTCCATTGTTTGGATTTATAAAGAGTTAAAGAATTTTTTAATTTATTGTAGACACATAGGTTTAGTGTTTTAAGGGTTTTATTCTATAAGGATTTGAAATAGTTTAATTGAGTTGGTATAGTTTTTTGGATTCTTTCCTTTAAAATAAATTATTTGGTACAAAAGAGGAATTTTATTTGGAATTCTACATTTTAATTATTTTATATAATGTAATTGTGGAAATTTCTACAAATTTTAAAAGAATATATTTAACCATATAGCACTTCTTTTATACTTTTACATAATTAATAAAGGTTTAAATACTCTAAGTGATTTGAATCAAAGTATTATGTTGAATTGTATTAATTTATAAAAGTTTAAAAAATGATGAATCACTAAAATAATCCCTTAATAAATAAAAATCAATAATCTAAAAAAATCATCCAAATCTAAACCAATCTAATCAACCTAATCAATCCTAAAATAATAAACCCCACCTTCTCTTTTCCCTAAAATCCAAACTCCAACAGCAATCAACCCAAAGCACCCGACATAAATCCCATCTTGAAACACAGTATAAAACTGATTAAACTCATAATTTTCCCTATAAGCAGGTGCAAGTTGAATAACCCTATCTTTCACATTAAACACTGAATAATATTCCCTAAAAAACGGTTGTCCAAGTAGCCAAATATTTCGATACCCAAACACCATCAACAAGCAGTAGTCATCTTGAAAGTAAATATAATTCTCCGCATGAACAACATAAGCCGTTCCATTAACAACAAAGCTCAAGTCAGGGAATTTAGCATATTTCCCAATTTCACAATCACAATAAATCAATTCATCATTCTCATAACACCCACTTAACTTTTCATAGACTTCATCTCTAAAACTATCATAATTTTCCAAAGGCATAACAAGAAAAGAATACCCGATTTCAAAGTAAACATTTGAAATTGATATATTTTTTATTTCCTTTCCAATTGAAAACCCTTCGATTGACCCCATCCAGAAGTACTCGTCAATGATTTGAATGAAACTTGGGTCTTGTCCATTGCTGTAATTGTTGAAACTGTATTCGCCGAGAGTGAAAGTGTCTTGAATGCAGTTCCTGACATCTGCGTTGGTTAAATAAAGAGAAAAAACAGGTTCTTCAATCCAGTCATCATCATAAAGCAGTTGAACGAAACTTTTGCCGTTGTTTAAGCTAAGACCCAGTCCACCGTCGGCGATCATGTCTTCGAAGCCGTGGTCTTGAAAGGCTAGGAAAAATTCTTGATCTTCGACGGTAAGGTCGCCTATTTTCACCTCGTCGGATACGAATTCGCCTGAAACTTCTCCGTAGAAGAAAGACTCGGTTGAATATCTCTCTGATGACTTGAATGAAGCACTTAGAGAACTCTCGAACCTGTTTTTTGACCAGTGACATCCGCTGCTTGATGATGGCACCCATGTGAAGTTTGGGATTAGGAATATTGAGAGTTTTAAAGGCTGCGGAGGATTTCCGAAACCGAATTCTAGACTGTATTCTATGTTGTTGTAGTTACAAATGCTAATAGGAGCAAGCGAAATTATATTTAACTTCTTAGTTTGTCTTGATATTGCTGACTTATCTAGTGAAAACTGATAAGATAAGACTGTATAGCTAATCAAAAACAGAAATTGAATCATTTTTGTTTTATACTAATCTAATGAAAATAAAACCAACATCAACCAATAACATCCAGTAATCAAGTTTGAATATCTAATTAAACCTAATATAATCACCTTCCTGCCTTCTTCTTAAAATTCCAGCACCTAAAGCGATCAAAGCAACACATCCAGCATAAATCCCGGCAGCAGATACTTGATAAAAATTATTAAAACCCTCAATTTCCCGATAAGCAGGAGCAACTAGAATATTCCGATCCTTAACATTAAACACTGAATAATATTCTCTAAAAAACGGTTGTCCAGCAAGCCAAATATCCTTATACCCTAAAACAAGTAAATAGCAGTACTCAGTATCATAAAAAATATAATTTTCTGCATGAATCACGTACTCATTTCCATCAATTTTAAATTTCAAGTCAGGAAACTGTGAATATTTCCCAAATTCACATTTACAAATAGCGAGATCAGTCGTATCACAACCCTTAACATTTTGATTGATTTCTGCAATAAAAGCCTTGTAATTTTCATCAGGGAGTATATTGAATAAAAACCCAACTTCAAAGTAAATCCATGAATCCAACCCTGATGTTTTCTTCTCTCCAATTGAAAACTCTTCTATTTTACTTAACCAGAATGACTCATGAAAGACTTTGATAAGATTCGGGGTGTTTCCATTTGAATAATAATTGAAATCAGATTCACCAACAGTAAAAGTGTCAGTAAGACTATTAAAAACATCAGAATTCGTCAAAAAGAAAGAAAAGACTGGTTCACTGATGACCTGTTGTTCAAAAAGTCTTTCAATAAAATTCACTTTTGGACTCAGATTAAGTCCGAAGCCGCCGTCACTCAGCATGTCTGTCAGTTGTTTATCTGAATCAACTAGTAAAAATCTCTCGTTTTCTAATGTTAAGTCACCGATTGTGATAGTGTCAGTCACATACTCGCCGGTCACGGATCCGATCAGGTATTGATGGGTTGAAAAGTTTCCTGATGGAATGAATGAAGAACTCCAAGTGCTTTCAAATCTTTTTTCTGAATCGTGACAGTCACATCCTGTCGATGGCACCCAGGTGATGTTTGAGAGAAGGCTCGTTGTTAGGCTTAGTGTTTGTGCAGGGGTTCCGAATCCGATATCGATGCTGTATTCTATGTTGAACATGTTCGTTATGTCAATCGAGGCCAGTGATAGTATCTTCAACTTCGAATTAGATTTCCAGACCTGGGACTTTTTTAAAGGAAATTTGTAGCTCAAGACTGTAGAGATAAACATCAAAAGGTAAATCATTTTTATAGTTGAATTAATTTGTGAAACAAAACCGAGTGTTTAATAAATTGATATAATTAAGCGATAGTTTTGTTTAAACACCAAAATCGAGAATATTTTATATCAGTTTAAATGATCTAACTTTACCTATATTAACCCTAGACTAGTTAATTGAATGGCGCATTTCTAAAATCGATGAAAGACTAAAATGCAGCACTCCACTTCCCTCTCAAGAAAAAACCCTTATGCACCCAAACCACTCAAACAAATAAATATTCTAATTTAAACGCAGTACCTCTGAGTGTTGGATTAGAATTCTCAAATTTCTTTAACAGAATGTCTAACTCAACCTCAAGTTTTCGAGGACATCTTCGCTTCGTGACTGATAATTTCTTAAAATTTTGCTTCCTTCTCACAATCTGAAAAGTTATTGGAAGATGAAAGGATTTGTGGCTCAGTTTTTTTTTGTCTTTTGCTCTTGTGAAATTAGTCGGGGCGCTTCTTTTAAAAGGGATTTTTTCTGAAAAATCATTAATTTCATCAGATTCTTCATCTTTTGAAAAAAGTATCGGCTTTCTTCGAGTGATAGGATTAGATGGGTCAAAATTAATGTCTTCTTCATCACTTTCGAGAAGATCTTGACGCAGATCGTGGAGTTCTATTGGCTTTTTGTCTTCGGGTTGATGGACTATCGTTTCTTGTTCATCTTGCGGGACCTGGCTCATTTCGAATTTTTTATTAATGGTGGCCTGGGATGAATAAATATTCTATATATAAGCATTCTGATAGTTATTGATTGGCTTGAGGGTTTTGGGGTTTTTTAGGTTTTAAGTAAGTTTAAATGAATTAATTCATTATGTTGATTTGAAGGTGAGGTTTAAGGATATTTTCTTGGAGAGGATATTTAGGATTGGTGATTCTACATTATTTTGTACTTTTATTTATAAATTTGGTTGGAATTACTAGATTGTACAATAGATCTGTAATGTTTAATTATTAAGTTCTGAAGATGTTCATAATATTAATAGTTTCTTTGTTCTTTCAAATTATTTGGTTTTATACACTTCATGGTTGCCTTAAACTATTGAAAACGATTCTTTACTTTATTAATTCAAAAGAATTGTAATTATCATATAAACATATTTGAGAAGATCTTTAGAATAAACTAGTTCAACATAAGAAAGTATTAATACAACTATAAAATATCACTTATACTTGTAATAAAACCTTTGACTTAATCACCATGCCTATAAAAATGTCCTGCGTCTTTCAAGGCTGCAAGAGCGAAATCAAAGCCTCTTGCAAAATTTGTTCGAATCGCATCTATTTCTGCTGTAATCATACAGAAAATCATCAAATTCAAACAGGTCACCTTCCCAAAAATTTATCAACAAACGAACTGAAAATAATTTTACTGAAAGCACTGAAAATTCAAATCAAAAGATGCATTGTGAAGATGTCAAAAGATACCTCAGAGATCATTGAGACATTGAACAAGTCTTCACTTCAAGCAATAAAAAATCTTAAAAAAGTCAATCAAAACTTGAAAAATGTCTTCGATTTCATCCCTGATACTTTCGATCGAGAAAGAATTTCTTTTCTTGTAAATGAAGCTCGACTTATTGACCAGAGCATGGAATTTTCACCACAAAGCCAAATAAAGACACTACGTCAAAAATTGGCTCAAGTTGATGAGATATGTGCAGCTAAAAGCGATTCTTTGACTAGATCGGAAAATGAAATTAAGAATCTATGGAAAAAACTGACAGTAAAAGATGAAATGTTAAATGAAAGACAACAAGAGATTGAATATTTGAAGAAAAATTTTCAAAAAAGTTTGGTAAAAAATTCAAAGGATATGGAATTTATTGAGAAGCAGCTTGATAATAAAAATAAAGAGCTGGTCGAAAGTAACTGATTTTTTAGATTTTAATCAATCAATTCTCAAAGATAAACAAGCAAAACTTAGCTCAACTTTGAGTTTAATTGGTGGAAAAAGATCACAAGATAAAGAACTTCTAAAAAGTCACGATGGAAAATATTTGTTCAGATGTATTCAAGAATTAGGTAAATGAAAGCGAGACTGTAGATTGAATTCAGATGGTTAATTATAATGAAGTTGATTCAAGTACTATAAATAAAAGTTTGTATCAAAAATTGAGCTTGTATCTATTATGTAAGCATGTAGGATTGATCTCAGTTTGTAACCTAAATCGAAGATTGTAATTTTTTCAAAGTCTGTAAATATCATCAAGGGAGTAGATGATTATGAAGTTAGTAACCTTAATTGAAGTTTGTAATTCACATTGAAGTGAGTTAACTTCATATAAGTTGGTATTATAAATGAAGCATGTATCAAATATAAAGTATGTCTCGAATATACAGTTTGTAACCTTTATTATGTATGTGGGATGAATAACCCCGGTATTTGACTATAAAGAGAGTAAATATGAAAAGAGCGTATAACATAATGAGAAACAAACTCGAATCCAGGGAAAAATGAAGAAAAAAATTTTAATAAAGAAAGACACTCAACTCCGATAAAAAATGAGGATTGTAACTCATATAAAGCTAGTATACTTTACCAAAGCTAGTAATTTTGTGCAAAGTCTGTGAATATTATAGAAGTGAGTATATATAAAAAAGTCTGTATCCGACATCAAAGTTTGTAAACATAAAAAGGCTGTATGCTTTATAAAGCTAGTAAAATTTATAAAGTTGGTAAAATTTATAGAGTTGGTAAAATTTATAGAGTTGGTAAAATTTATAGAGGTCGTAACAGAAATCAAGTTTGTATAACAAACAAAGATAGTAAAAAGCATGAAGTTTGTAAACAAAATTAAGGGTGTATAAAAAATGATAGATTGTATGAAATATGATAGGGAGTACTTTAAACAAAGTCATTACAAAAGTCTGTAACATAAAATTAGTGAGTGAGCAATTTCATAGATTGTAAAATTGATCAAGGTTGTATCATTCATCTTCGGTTGTATAAGATTTGAAGGCTGTAAAGTCAATTAAGATAGTAAGAAATTTGAAGGATGTAACTTCAAATAAGTTTGTAAACTTTATCGAAGGTTGTAAAATTCAACAAGGCAGTATATCATATTAGCTCATAAATTGAATCAAGGCAGTACATGATATAAAGGCTGTTACCGATACTTAGTACAAGTTTGGAACCTTGAAACTCAGGAAATGGAGAAAACCATAACAGGGGAAACGAATGAGCATAAAGGAGCTTATGGAAGGCGTTGGAAAGACCGCTACCCTGAATGTGTTTACAAACAGTGGGGTTATTAAATAGGATAAATAATCTTTAGAATAATATTATCCTATGTCCTGAAGACTTTATAATCCTCCATCTAATCCAATCATCCAAATACATAAAAAAGAAAAATTATACTAAAAAAATCAATAAACTAAAATTTTACCCAAATCTTCTTATTTTCAAAGAAAACTATAAAAAATCTTCACTCCTAATAAAACCTGTTAAACCCAAAAAAAAACCATTTTTTCAACAATGACTCCTACATATAAATGCTCTTTCTAATCTTGCTCAGTCCTGCCTTAAGCCTAGTGCTGCCCTTGAGAGAAACTCAAGTAATGACATCATCCCCAAGAGATTCAGATAAAAAACTATCTCTTTCTTCTTCACCTGTCAAAATTTCCGAGAGCACCCAGCTGAGCACAACAATAGGATTCGGGACTCCAGTCCAAAACCTAACAATGCTATTAAACATGGCCTTATCCTACACTTGGGTACCTTCAACCACCTGCAACTGCCATCAATCAAATTCAAGATTTGACTCAAGTAAAAGTTCATCTTATCAAAACCTTTCAACATCTGTATCTCTTGAATTTTTCCAAGTAAATGGAACTCTTTCAAGTGAAGAAGTCACTGTTGGTGACTTAGATGCTGATAACCAGACATTCATTCTTGCAAGTTTTGATAAAGATCTTGACGGGTTGAAAAGTGATGGAATGCTCGGCTTGGGGTTCAAAGAAGCATCAGATGGACATCTGACTTTTATTGAAAATTTGAAGGATCAAGAGGAAATTTCAAGAGCAGTGTTTTCGTTTTACTTAGATGGGTCGAATAGTGTTTTTACTGTTGGAGAATACGATTTTAAAGTGTATGGGACTGGGGAATATAAAAGTATTCAGGCTACGAATTCAGCTGGGTTTTGGACTACATCGGTTGAAGAGTTTAGAGTGGAAAGTACTTCTTTTGTTAATGATATTAACACAGTTTTTTTCAATATTGGAAATGAAAAATTAGTTGTTCCTAAAGATGTTTTAGATGGGTATTTTGAAAAAGTTAGTAGAAAAGTCAATGCCTGTATCAATCTGGGATTTATGGTGAGTTGTGTTTGTGAACCTGGAGAATATGATGATTTTCCGGATTTGGAAATAAAGATTAGTGGAAATTATTTTAAGATACAAGCGAAAAATTTCATTCATGCTTATAGTAAGAATTGTGACTTGTTACTTGAGAGTGGATATGATAAGTTGGTACTTGGAAAACCTTTCTTTGAAGAGTATTATACTGTGTTTGATATGGATAACATGCAGGTTTTAGTTTCAGGTTCTGCTAAAGAGAGCGGGAATGGTAATGGGATTTTTTATTATGCTTTAATTGCTGGGGCTGCTGTTTTAGTGGTTATTATTGTGATTATTGTTTGGTTATTGATACGCAAAAAGAAGCCAAGTGATTATCATAGTCTTAGATAGGTAATTTAGGTTATTTGGATTAGGATATTATATGTATTTTTCTGATTATATTATAATTGGTATCTTCACAATCTAAGTCAAGGATCATCAATTTAATTTTTCTTCAAGAAAATTTACTCAAAAGAAACATTTTTATCCTAAATTATAAGAATCTTAAATTCTTCAAGCTGAAAAGCTTAAAAAATGTATTTTTTGGCTGATTAATTGAGTGTTCAGCAAAAAGTAAACCAAGATCTTAACTTAATTTTTACATTAGTAGCTGATAAATTAAAAAAATAAGTAAAATTTACTTGCTTACACAGACTGAATAGTGAACTTTAACAGAACCTTTAGATGATGCAAACTTTTATGATACTTGTATGTTTGTCTGTCAGAAATTTTTAAGTCTGAGATATTTTTCTTTATTTAAGAGATATGTTTAAGTTGATACTTTCTAATTGAGGCACCATGGAGACTGAAAGTTTTGCATTATTCGAAGCCACCCTCTTAATACTATTCACTTACAGGTAAATTCATAATTCTATCTAAAAATTAAATAATCATCTAAGCTACTTTATTTAATTTTACTCTCTTTGATATCAAAATATGGCTAAAATAATGATAAGATCGAATTTATTTTTAAAGGGTCTTCTGTTGAATTAGAGCAAAACTTTTAAAACTTGATGCACATCTTTTAAGTAAAATCTTTTGAGTAAAATCTTTTGAGTAAAATCTTTTGATACTTTGAGATTCATCACTTGACACTTAATAATCCTTTATTTCTTCTAAGATATAATTGATCTCATTTGTTCTCCAGTCGTCGATTCAGCTACTAGAGTACTTACTCTATCATTTCAAACCTTGAGCAGCATGTCTATTTTCTCTTTAAATTAATGATTTTTAGTAAGTAATTTATAAAAATATTCATCAGCATTAAAGATAATGACTGAATAATAATCAAACAGTATCTCGACAAACGTGTAAAGTCTATTGAAAATATTTATAATTAAGATACGAATGACATAATAGAAATAAGATTTTCTTGTAATTTTAAGATAAGAGGTTAGTTTAAAGTTTGATATTAAGATAGGTAGTAATAAAAAGAGTTAAATATAAGATTAATCAAGTAATATTATTTGATCGACATAACAGAGTCATTGATTTATAGGTATTTAATATATTTCCAGATAATTAACTATTTATATATCTTTATTAATGATGCATTTGACTACAGTTCAATAATGAAAAACAGGATTCACTAGACTTATTACTTTTCAAAGCCAATACAGGTTTAACCCTCAAGTCAGTATTCCAATACAACATAAAAACCCTTCCTCTATAAATCTCATAAAATCAATAAATCTTTAAAATTAAGTCCAAAAAACCTTCTTAACTATTTATAGATTATCTATATTTTATAAAATTCCGATAACTCTTAAATATTGAAACAAAAACAATCTTTCTAAGAAAAAAACTGAAAAACATTAACTAAAGAGAATCTCTGCAATATTTATCTATAACTAACAGAGAATCTCTGACTCGGATGCAATAAATCCGAATTCTTGCATTTTCGGATAATCTTTCGGATGATTTTTTTCCGCCAAGAAAAACAATAATATCCAAGTCTTCTCACAACAGATTTTTTTTCATCTTGCAATTTTTTCCAAATGAAGAATTTGCAGTGAATAAAATCTCCTGATTCTTCTTCAATCACAGTAATCTTATACCCTTTTCCCTTTTTACAAAAAGGTTTATTGGTAAACTTTCTTGATTTTCGTGTTTCTAAGGATTTAGCTAATTTTTGACTGCTTGTAAAAACGTCGATCATAGTAAAATAAGATCTTATTAACAAAAGAGTCACTGTAGCAGCTAGCTTGTAATTGGGCATCGATCGGTGGTCGTTTTCGCTAAAAGACTCGTCAGAAGAATCATTATCCTCATTTACTGGAAGAACCTCCTCTCTTTGGGCAGGGCCAGGACCTAAATTTTCAAGGGTCGGTGATTCTGAATCGAGTTCTTTCTGATCATGTGAATGATTTTCACATTTCTCACACTGAATTTTCATTTTTTTATATGATATTAATTATTCAAAAATTGAGCATCCACATATGGTTAGATAAAAATAATAATTTACAGTTTCATTTGAAACTTTGGGATTTGAAAGGTTATTAACTGAAATTACAACCTTAGGCTTATTTTTCATATGAAACTTGAATCTCTTATCAAAAAATAAAATTTTCCAGAGTAAATCAATCCCCAAAGAAAACACCAAAAAATCCTAAAATCTACCAACACACTAAACCATCTAAAAAAAATCCCTAAAATTTCCTTTCAAAATCCCTAAATTCCTTTTCAAAATCCCTAAATTCCCTAAAATCCCCATCTTATTAACCCCTATTATAATGCTGTCCTTTCTTTTATTCACCCAGGTTTCATCCTTGGTCTTACCACTGACTGAAACCCGTGCATTAAAGTTAGTAAAGAAATACGACCCGCTATCAAAGCACTCATTAGCATCATCAATGATCGAGAACAACTTTAACCTTCAATACAGTACAACTTTGGGTTTCGGTACTCCATCTCAAAACATGACCTTGACTTTAGACACAGGGTCTTCTTACACCTGGATTCCTTCAACCGAGTGTTACTGCCACGAGTCTTTGAATTCATTCGACCAAAACTTAAGCTCGTCCTACAAAAACCTTTCAAAGCCAATTACTCTTCAATACGGGATCGGGACAGTGGAAGGAATGCTTTCAAGTGAAACAGTGACTCTCGACACCTTGGAAGCAGTGAACCAAACCTTTGTCCTTTCAAGTTACGACTTCGAACTCGACTCTTTAGCTAGTGACGGACTGCTTGGCTTGGGAATGAAGGAACTTTCTGATGGGTACTTGACTTTTGTGGAAAATTTAAAGGAACAGAAGAAAATCAACAGTAGTGTCTTTTCATTTTACATCAACAATAAAGATAACAATGTGATGGATAGTGTCTTTACTGTTGGAGAGTACGACTTGAAGAAGTATGGAAATGGGGAATATGAAACTATTGGAATCACGCCTTTGTATGGATTCTGGCTTACTTCTTTAGAAGGATTCAAGTATGGAAACAAGAGACTCAACCGAAAACAGTCCTGGGCTATTTTAGACCTCGGGTCTTCACTTATCAGCATCCCGAATGTCATGTACAGGAAGTATTATTCGGAAGTTAATAAGAAAATTAAAGGATGCTTTGATATGGGATATGTTGTTTGTAATTGCACCTTTGGAGATTATACACTTTTCCCTGATGTTGGACTTACTATTGATGGAAATGATTTTACTATACATGCTGAGAATTATATTTATTATGAAAATGGATATTGCTACTTATTGCTTGAAGGAGGAGATCAGGACTTGTGGATTCTTGGACAACCGTTCTTTAGGGAGTTTTATACTGTTTTTGATATTGATAATTTGCAGGTATTGGCTTCTCCTGCTTTTAGAGATGGAAGGATTTTTAATGTTTTCCCTGTGAATTCGGCTTTTGTGGCTTTAGGGGTTGCTGGAATCGCTTTGCTTTGGAAGTGGGGATATAGAAGAGAGGAGAATGACTATACTAGAATTATTTAGGTAGTTAATGGATTTGAGGAGGTTTGGAGGCTCGATGAATATTGGTTCTGTTGTTAATGAATCATTTGAACAAATAATAATTGTTCTAATGAATTATATTCTGTCCTTTGAAACTATGGAAATATTTATATTATTTGAACAAAACAACTATTTTTTTAGTATAGCTTTATAGATAATATGATAGAAGGGTGTTTGCATCTAAATTGTAGACATTATTTATCGATATAAAATATACTCAAATAATAATTAGCATCAAAAAGACATTCAGACTCTCAAAATTATTCCTTTAAAATTACTCCCATACGTGAGATAATTAAAAATAAGATAATTTCTAAGGCTACTTAATTTCTAATATTATGGAAATAAATATAGAATATGAGCCAAATTTTTCATGATTTGACAAACAAAGGAAATCAGACTCAACTTATACCCTACGGAATCAAAGTAAGTCCTAATTATAACAAGAAAGATGAAACAGAAGCTGCAGTGACTAAAACTATTTCAGAATGTTACATTCCTATCAAAAAATTGAAAGAAGAGTATAAATTTAATCAAACTTATGTCAAAAATGTAGAACAACTTTCAAAAAAATTCGCTGCTTGGAAAAGGTCTAGAGGTGATGGGAACTGTTATTATCGTTCAGTTATTTCTTCTTTTATTGTCAAAATCTTTCATCCTGTTTATCCTGAAGAATACAGAAATAAATTTTGGCAAAATTTAACCGAATTACAACATGATCCTTATTTTGCTGCTTTCTTACCAAACATAAACTACTTTATTAATGAAATCTCACAATTATGGCATTCTCAAAATAAACTTCAAGAAATTCACAAAAAGATTGCTATTGAAGAGTTCGACCAAGCAATGATTTTAGTTTCAAGAGCATTGACTTTAAGATATTTGTTGCATAAACTTCAAGATCCTGAATATTCAGCATTTTTTATAGATGATGATGCAGAGTTATTGAAAAATAACATTTTGGTAATGGGAAGAGAAGCAGAAGCTCATGAATTATCGTTGTTACCAGGAGCTCTTGATATAGAAGTAACTCAGATCAATGTTTTTGAAACATGTTTAGAAAATATTTACCCAGAAGTAGATAACACGGGAAGAAAGTTAAAAATTTCAGTTATTTCAAAGAGTCGAGGACACTACGATGGATTTTACTCAAAACAAGAGTTGGAAAGAGAATTATATAATCTTAAACAGAGGGATTATATAATATAATTATTAGGATTAAAGATTTATAGAGCTTTCAATAATTTTAACAGACTTTAAGATGTTATGGAAGTCTTAAATAAATTCAATTATATTTTAGTTGAAAATTAGTACATAAAAATAAACTCTGGAATTAAATTTAATAGGTAGGCCTTATATTCAGTATTAAATATTTTTCTAGGTTTCTTGCTGACTGTGAAAGACATTTTCTTTTTTTTTTGTTTACAATATTATAGAATATGTCTCAAATTTTTCATGATTTGATAAACAAAGGAAATCAGACTCAACTTATACCATACGGAATCAAAGTAAGTCCTAATTATAACAAGAAAGAAGAAACAGAATATGCAGTGACTAAAATTATTTCAGAATGTTACATTCCTATCAAAAAATTGAAAGAAGAGTATAAATATAGTCAAACTTATCTCAAAAACATAGAACAACTTTCAAAAAAATTTGCTGCTTGGAAAAGGTCTATAAGTGATGGGAACTGTTATTATCGTTCAGTTATTTCTTCTTTTATTGTCAAAATCTTTCATCCTGTTTATTCTGAAGAATACAGAAATAAATTTTTGCAAAATTTAACCGAATTACAACATGATCCTTATTTTGCTGCTTTCTTACCTAATATAAACTACTTTATTAATGAAATCTCACAATTATGGCATTCTCAAAATAAACTTCAAGAAATTCACAAAAAGATTGCTATTAAAGAGTTCGACCAAGCAATGATTTTTGTTTCAAGAGCATTGACTTTAAGATATTTGTTCCATAAACTTCAAGACCCTTATTATTCACTATTTTTTATAGATGATGACGCAGAGTTATTGAAAAATAACATATTGGTCATGGGAAGAGAAGCAGAAGCTCATGAATTATCGTTGTTACCAGGAGCTCTTGATATAGAAGTAACTCTTATCTATATTCTTGAACCATGTTTAGAAAATATTTACCCAGAAGTAGATAATACGGGAAGAAAGTTAAAAATTTCAGTAATTTCAAAGGGTCGAGGACACTACGATGGATTTTACTCAAAACAAGAGTTAGAACAAGAATCATATGATCTTATAGCTAGGGATTATAATATTTAGTAATGTTAAAGTTTTATTATACAAATGTTTTTCCTTCTGCAGTATCTTTCTTAAAAAAAACTTGATCACTTGAAATCTTATCTATTTTTGTAAAATCTCAATACTGGGTGATAATAAAAAATTTATCATTTGTGAGTTATTTATATTTATAGGAATCTTTACAATAAAAAACAATGGTAAAATTCAGATTTAGCCATAGTGCTAAATGTACTCGATGACAACAAATTTTATCCCAAAACAAAGAATATCTATTAATTAATAATCAATTCCAAGCGCGAACTACTTTAAAAGAAACTCTATATTGAGAAAATAAAATTCTCTCTTTATAACTGTGATTTTCTTATTTATGAGGGGAATTTTGAATCATTTGATACTCAGTTGCATATCAATATAATGCAAGTACTTCTGCAGAATCAATTAGTTTTTCAAGTTTAGAGCCTCATGTTCTATATTTTATCTCTAACATCCTAGTTACTCAATAGGTGGTGAAAGAAGAGTTGAGCAGAGATAAAAAGAGAGGAGGAGTATGATAAAAAACACGAATTGAGCATTAATTTGGCTAAATTATAGATACAAAGATTCATGGGCCACAAGCATTTGACAATTTTATAAATCATTTTGAAGAATATAATTAAGTTTATATATATATTGGTTGGAATGTGTCTATATTAATGTGTTTTTTATTATAGGCAAATTAGGAGATTGAACTCATTTTTATATTTATTACTTTTAATTGGCCAATGTACTTATTCCTTAGAAAAAAAATCAAAACATGAACATCATACAAAAATAATCAAATAAATTGATAACCTAAAATCCTAAATAAACTTTCCTTCATATTCCACAACAATAAATAATTTATATCATAAACCCCATCAACAATCCATCTAATTCAAAAAAAACGCGGTACAATAAAATAAATGTCAAGACGCCACACCCTTCCACCCTCCTCAGAAGAAAAAGACGATTCAACTCTAACTCCAATCTACTCCGAAAAATACTACGACCTCTTCAAATGCCCCTTCTGCAAAGAGTACTTCAATCCTCCAATAGTAGAATGTAAAAACAAGCATTCAATCTGCCAAGACTGCAGCATTGAATCCGAGATTTCCGAATCAAAAGTCTGTCCCTTATGCCATTCAAAAGTCGAGCCAAGACGTCACCTTGAGCAGTTGATGCACGACCACAAGTTAGACTGCATCTACAAGTCAAGAGGCTGCCCATTCGAAGCGCTTCACGGGTACTCAAAACACGTAAAGTCCTGTGACTTTAAATCAAAGTTAAAATGTTATCATTCATTACTCTGCTCTTTAAAAAGCAGCTGTAAATGGGAAGGTTTAGAAGAAAATTTCTTTAGTCACTTTATTGAGGATCACAAAATATTGAAATATGAACCGGTTAAAATAAATGAGACTTTTATTATGACGAGTCACTTGCCTGATGCGGTGACTTCAAGGAACTCTTTTTTAATAATACAGGTGAGAATAGAAGACTTAGAACCGAAAGAACTGCTTCTTGAATTCGTTTATATGAGTATGCATAAAAGACTATTTTACCTCCTAAGGTCTAAAGAAAGAGGCCTTAATTTAAAGTATGAGCTCAGCTTACTCAACCCAGAAACTAAAGAAAGTGAAAAGACGCTAAATTTGACTACTTGCGATTTTTCTGGAAACTACCTGGTCGATACTCCGAATATTTCATCCAAATATCTGGGCTATTTCTATTTGTCTAAAGTAGAAAAGTTCAAATTTTTCAAGAGTGAAGACTCGCCAGGGTTCATGCTCAGTGTAAAATTTTTATAAGTTTAAATGGAAAAAACCTGCAAATTCGAGCCTTTAGCCATGTCGATCCAACATGTAGGAAAGCATATAAAAAGCTCTAAAATTCGATATACCTGGGACTTTTTACTCCTCGGTAAGAAATTCTCAATCGACCTCTACATCAGCCGAGTATCAGGAAAGCGAAGAATCTTTGTAAACAAATCACTAATGACAGAAGAAAAACGAAAACGATTCACAGTTTCTGAATTCTACTTAAAGATATCTAACACCTTGATAGTCTTAAAAGAAAAAAGAGAAAATATCTTCGATATGATCATCGACAACACCTCATTCGAAACCGAAGTCCTTCTAAAAAAAAACCAAACCAACTCCACCCAAAGACTAGAGCAAAACTCCCTGATCCCAAAATCATCAGAGCCCTTAAAACCTCCAGAAATCCTATTAGACCCTTATTCCTACAACTCTCCTCCCAGTTCTTCTCCATCTTCCGACCATTTCAACTCCCAATACTCAAACATGTCCTGGGGCAACGGTAAGTTTAAATAATTTCAAAACTAATGAAACATGGTTAATAATGGAAGTTGAGCTGAACAATGGTACTAAAATGCCTACAGTCATTTTCGGCACTTTTGACATAAAGAAGCATGAAAGTCGTCAGGCGATTGTTGATGCGATTGAGACAGGCTACACTCACATCGACTGTGCTGCGATTTATCAGAATGAAATCGAAGTTGGTGAAGGAATTCAAGCTGCCCTTGAAGGTGGCCTCATCACTCGAGAGAAGCTTTATGTGACTACCAAGTGCTGGATGTGTTACTTCCGCAATGTGAGGCAAGCTTGCTTGAATAGCTTGAAGAGGCTTAAGTTGACTTATCTAGATCAGTATCTGCTTCATTGGCCTTTTGCTTTGGCACCTGTTGAAGATGAGATCCCGAGTCTTGTACCTGGAAAGTCTAACTTCGATCGCTACCCACTTCATCTGGCTTGGGCTCAGATGGAAGCTCTTGTTGATGAAGGACTTGTCAGAAGTATTGGAGTTTCTAATTGGCCGATTGCCTTGCTTAATGATATGATGGGATTCGCTAGGATTCCTCCTGTTACTAATCAGTTTGAATTGCATCCTTATAATCAGAGAACGGAACTGGTTAACTTCTGTCATGAACTTAAAGTTTATCCTATTGCTTATAGGGTCATTTATAGACCACCTGATAAACCGATACATAATTTTAAGAAATGCATTTTGGATGACCCTCTAATCACCGAACTAGCCTCGAAGTACGGAAAAACTCCAGCCCAAATCCTTCTCTCCTGGTGCCTTTCCAGAAACGTAGGATACGTAGTAAAAACCGTAACAAAATCTCGAATGCTTGAAAACTTCGAGCCGCAGTACTTAAAACTCGATCAAAGTGACTTAGACCGAATAAACTCAATGCCATTCGAAGGAGAGTACAACGAGACCTGGCCAGTCTTCGGTATCCATCTCTTTAAATAGTTAATCTCAGGCGAAGAAATAAAAATGGAAGGACTTACCTCTGGCCTTTCCGTGAAAGACCGAATGAAAATGTTTCAAAAACCTGCAGAAGACCCGAAGCCAAAAACTGAGATTTCGACTGGAGTGAGTATAAAAGATCGACAAGTGAATTTCGCGAATAAACCTCAACCAGTGAATCAATTTGTTCCTTCTTCGAACTCTGGAGCTAGGTCTTCAATTCCCGCTTCGAATCCTCAGGTTGTTTCGGGCTCTTCGAATTTTAACTTGGGAAATCCGGCGAGTACGACTTCGAACACTGCAACTAGTTATCAGACTGAAGCACCTGGAAATACTGGACTTAGTGTTAAGGAAAGAATGGCTCTTTTGCAAAGTAATAAAACTATGCAAGAAAAAAAAGATCCTCCTTTTGTACCGAGTAGTCAAAAATCGAGTTTTAATGTGGGTGGTGGGAAAGGGTTGGAAAAGGAAGAAAATAAACCGGAAGTTGGCCTGGTCAACCGTCTATCATCATCATTCGCTCCATCCCCCCAAGTGGCCAAGCCCGAGCCACCCCCAGCAACCGGTCTAGTAAATCGTCTATCATCATCATTCGCTCCATCTCCCCAAGTGGCCAAGCCCGAGCCACCCCCAACAACCGGTCTAGTAAATCGTCTTTCATCAAGTTTCGCTCCATCTCCCCAAGTTTCAAAATCAAATCCATTCGAAGAAGCTTCAAACGTGAAAGAAGTTGAAAAGCCTCAGATATCGACAGGAATGAGCATCAAGGAAAGAATGGCAGCGCTGCAGCAGTCTTCAAAGCCAGGGAATGAAAGACCTTCTTTGAATGCTTATGTGCCAAGTGGCCCCTCGATTGCTGATCGGATTAATTCAGTGCAGGAGTCTAAAGCGCAGTCTTCGATTCATAGAGCGAAGACTGAAGATGTTCGTGAAAGTGACGTTCGAGGGATCACTTCGAAGTTTGAACGTCAGAGTCTCAATGAACCTCCTAAACATGCACAGAGCATCAATACTGGAAGGACTGGAGGACTTGATAATGACTTTAGGAAAAAAATGGAAGGCATGGTCTTCATGCCACCACCACCTGGAGGGATGCCTGTTAGGAGTAGGGAAAGAGAGGTCGAAGAGGTCTCGAGACAGAGTAAAAGTGAATTGGTAGAACTTGATAAACCTATTAGGAAAAGAGCTGCTGCTACCTTTGATGATGATTTCGAGTTTTAATTAAGAGATATTTATAAGATATTATAAGATATTATAAGATTTTACAGACTACCAACAAATACCTCAAAATCATAAATTTTCACTGCTCTTAATCCTCGATGTTACCTAAGCTAAGGCCTGACTATGGACAAGGCCACTTCTTTAACAGACCAAATCCCCTCAACTTTCCTATGAATCCACCTTTGACTAACAGCATCCGGTTGAGGTAAGCTTTCGAAAGTCTTCCTAGTATTTCCAATAGCAGACCTATCAAGAAACCTAGAATGCTCTACAAAATTCGCAACAATTTTCAAAACAGCAAAATTCTGAGAAACCTTTCTTGCCTCCTGAGGATTAAACTTATCCATTTCATCAATCCGTGCATTTTCCACTTCAACATCAGGAGGAATTCCACAAAAACTCATTTTTTCGCGTTGACTAAGACTATTCCAAAGCCTTTCTCTTTCCTCATCTGCTGTTTCTTCAACGATTTCACCTCTTATCTTAAAGAATTCGTTAGTCATAGGAAAATGCCATAAAAACTCCTGTCGTGCTTCAGAAAGACTGTGAAAAAATAGACTTCTCCTGTCAATGAAAAAGAGTAAGTCTTCATTTGTGAAGCCTTGATGACGCACAGGGAACATTGAGGGCTGATTGTTTAGGACTGTGCAGGCTGTGAGCAAATTGCAGTGGTCTAAAAAACGGTTTTTCGAGTAGCTGATGTTGATTGCTTGAAACCAGCTGCTCATTTTTAGATACTTTGAATAGTTAATATGAACGACTTGATTCCAATTGAGTCAGAAGAAGAATCCTCAAGTCCAGACCAAAGCGATCTGGAGAAGTCCATAATAACCTTGAACCACCTAGCAATGCAGAACCTGGAGCATCACAAAGCGAATCACGTATTATTTTACCTAAACCAAGGCCTGCTCACAAGTAAACAAATTCTAAACACCGAGGTCCGAAGCCGTCTTCTAGCCCTGACCTACAACAACCTAGCATGTTACTTCCAGTCAATAAAAAACAGTGAAAAAGCCTTGGACTTTTTATTCAAAGCAGTTAATCTTCTATCCACCTCAAAAGACCTGATAAACCTTTCCGCAAGTCATCTGAACATCTCTTCAATCCTAACAACAATGAACCAACCAGAGCGTGCTTTACGTCACGCTTTAAAATGCATTTACTTGCTGAGAAATCGTGAAAAGTTCTCAGTCACGCTCGTAAAAGCCTTCCTCGCAGCAGGGAACCTATACAAGACCCTGAAACAAATCAAAGACGCTTTAGAATGCTTTCAAAAAGGACTAGCTCTAAGCAGAAAACACATGGGAAACAACTTCACTTTAACCCTTCTCCTTCGCAGCGCTTTAGAGTCCATCAGATGCGAAACTCTTCCAAAGCAAAGAACTTCAAAAATCCTTAAAAAATTCACCCCGATTCTTCATCAAAAAACAAAATCTGGCTTCAACGAAAGCTTTCAAAAAAAGTTAGATTTCGGGAAAAGTCCTGCAAAAAGCTTAGAACGAACAAGATTATTTCAAGAAAAAATGATTTCGACTGGAAGAGTCATGAGTTCTCAAAGGACAAGGACTAGACTTTCTAATATTTCGGAAAATCGTGATTTTCAAGCAGTCACTTCTGCCAGAGAGGAAAAAGTGAAAATTTTTCAGGATTTGAAAAGTGTTGATAAAGGAAATGGGAAAATATTAGAAGAAGTTAATGATTTGAAGAAGGTTTGTCAGTTTAAAGATGAAGTTAAACAGACTGGGGTTAAAAATTGTAGAAATAAGGAAAGACGATTTGATATTGAACATCAGAGAATGCAGGAAAGACTTGCTGCTATTTTTATTCAGGCTTGGTGGAGAGGGGCTTGTGAGAGAAGGGAATTTGAAAGGATGAAAATTCAAAGGCTGGTTTTAGAGGCGGAGGAAAAAGCGAAAATTGCAGCTGATTATGCTTTGCAACTTAAAATTAAAGCAGCGTCACTTTCAAGTTTGCGAAAACCAGGTCGGATTGAAAGAACTAAGTTGAACTCAGCTGCTCTGCAGATTCAGATGTATTATAAATCTTTTAAAGCACGTCAGCGGTTTTCCAAGATTAGAAGAATGACTTTGGCTGTCAAGTCTTTTCTTGTGATGATTATAAACAGAGGTAGAATTCCAGTTCAAGTGTAGTTTTTGTAAATTTTATCAATGATAAACTTATTTAATACTCTAGTAATATTTATACTTATATACTCTTAAATTATTATATATATAAGTTTAAATAAAATATCTAAATGTTACCAGTTGCGGATTTATTAATCGATGAATAATATATATGTGCATTTAAATCAATATTTAATTATAAATCACTATTAAACCCACCAAAAAATCTATTATTCACTTCTTTAATCTTAATTCTTCTCCAAAATGCTAACATCGAAAAATTAAAATAAACCCCCACTCCAATATTTACTACAATCTAAAAAAACCAATTAATTCTAAAAAAATCAATCACATTATCAATCCCACCTAAATCTATAATCTTAATAAACCCTAATCACTTTTCCTATGATGGAAGAAGAAATAGTTCCAGTAAAAGTAATAATTCTGGGGGAAGAAAACAGTGGAAAGTCCTCAATTCTAAACAGATACCTAACAGGAACCTTCAAAGACAGTCTTCACTCAACCCTAGGAGCGATGATGGTAACAAAAGTCACTAATTACCAAAGCAATCCAATAAAACTAAACATCTGGGACACAGCAGGTCAAGAACGTTATCGATCCTTCACTAAAATTTACTTCCGAGAAGCCAGGGTGTTAATTTTAGTCTACGACTTGTCACAACCCAGTTCAATCGACTCGATGTTCAGATGGCATCAGGCCTGTGTTGATGAAATTCCTAAAAATTGTCTTGTTTTCGTCACGGGGACAAAACTCGATATTGGAAATTTCACAGAAGATATGAAGGAAAAAATCGACTTGTTTTGCAATCAGAACAACTGCGAGCATCATTTAGTTTCTGCTAAGACTGGAGAAGGAATTTCTAAGTTATTTGATTGCATATTGAAAAATGTTAGTAGAGTTAAAAGTTTGGGGAAGGATAGTGTTAAACTTTCGAGTGTTATTGTAAAGGAGAAAAAAGAATGTTGTAAAGGGTAAGAATTGGATTTTAGAAGTTTTTGAAAGTATGATTAAGATATTAAAGAAGGGATTTTTTAGAGTAAATTAGCGATAAAAATACCATTATTACTAACTACAGCAGTGTCCGTCGTCCTCGACAGGGATTGCCACAAGGCCGATGTTTATATTCAAATCTACATCTTTTCGAGTTATGTGCAGAATTGTGCATTCGCCATCGATACATTGAACGCTTACTTCAATCGTGTCGATGCAAAGGTCGCCGTCTATGCAGTCACATTCTTCAGTATCTTCTTCATCTATATATCCATTTTCTTCATATACAACTTCAACTTCTTCTTCATCTACATATTGATTTTCTTCATAGGCAACTTCGACTTCTTCTTCATCAACTTCTTGCTCATCAACTTCTTGTTCATCAGTCTCTCCTCCATCTTCTTCAACTTCTTCTTCCTCAGTCTCTCCTCCATCTTCTACAACTTCTTCCTCAGTCTCTCCTCCATCCTCTACAACTTCTTCTTCCTCAGTCTCTCCTCCATCTTCTACAACTTCTTCTTTCTG